>APFE030655097.1:0-10745 GCA_000404065.3 Pinus taeda
CTTTTAACTTTGTTAAAAGTACCCAATCAAAATTGATTGAAACGTAAATCTAGCGCATTGATGGTAAACTTCCACACATTTTTCACTAAACCACCATCTAAGTAATTGGATTAAAATAAATATATTGCAAATGAAGGAATTCATACGATACTTGCAAATTATACAATGTAGATTATTGTAGTTTTAAGATACATTGTGTGCCATAACTGTGTTTAAAGTGAAAAAATATAATTTTTAATTATACTAATTTTCGTAGATAAATGTTTTTTGGATTAATCACATTATTAGGATTTTGTCAATGTTTCGAACCAACTAATGTGGTTCATCCCCAAGACAAGGTGAAAAAATCAATCAATCTTCAAGAATAAATAGCAGGAATGCATCTTTGCTCAGAGTTAGTTGTTGAAAAAACTAGCCGTTAGGGATTACTTAATAAGCTACCTTATTAACTCATCCCTAACGGCTAGTTTTTTCAACAGCTAACTCTGGGCAATGATGCATCCTTGCTATTTATTCTTTAAGATTGATTGATTTTTTCACCTTGTCCTGAGGATAAACCGCATTAGTTGGTTCAAAATGTCGACCAAATCTTAATAATGTGATTAATCCAAAAGACATTTATCTACAATATGGATCACAAAAGTCTTAGATCTAACACTATATTGATTTATTATAATTCTTAGATACCATTTACTAATATAATATCAGAATTATCAGTTATATTTGACTAATGAATGAATAAGAAGAAAATAGTATAGAAGGTATTAAGTGAAATGAAATTTTGTAATCATTTTTTTAATTATAAATAAAATTAAATTAAAATTAAAAAATAAAAAGTAAGAGAATAAAGTTTATCATTAACTTATTTTTTTTTATAAGAAAGTTGAATTTGTAATGTTGAAGAAAGTTTTGAAACTAAAAGAGGAGATGGTGAATTGTTTATAGATTATCTATCAACTTTGCAAGTTTTCTAATGAATAAGACTCATGGAAGTTGTTATGGTAAAAACCTTTTAAGGGGTTATGAGGAACATTTTACTGATTAGTCTTCAAAATATTTAAAGCTTGTAGGTTATCCTTGCTCAAGGAAAAGCACAATTTTAATAAGTGGATGTGATAATATTGTTAGTATATTAGTTGCATAAGTAAAGTTGATATTTGGAGTGGTTGATGATAAGACCTATGGTAAGGTAAATTTGGATCCATCTTTGTGTTTTCATAGTTGTTCCTCAGTTTATTTGTCAAAAGGTTTAGACATTGATCAAAGAGGATAGAGATATATGGTAATATTTTTAGGAGGATAATTGTAGTGGGAAGGAAGACTTAAAAAAGGGTTTGATAGCAATGGAATGGAGGAGCTTTGTTTGGGTAAAGGCTTGAAATTCTAGAGTCATATTAGGTACCAAGGATTTTATTCTAAGGTCTATAGAGATGTATTTGGATATCCCAAAGGTGAATCTAGGAAGAAAGGATCTAAAGATTTTAATATTGCACAAAAATAGTGTCAAAATGATCCTAAGAGAAGACATTATGATGGATCATGATCAGAGTAGAAATTGGTGGCTATCCACCTTTTTCATCAAATCACCAAGGTTGATAATTGTTTTCTACTATTAGAGGTTTCCAAACCCATGATTTTGGTAAACCATGGTATTTAAGAGGTGGAAGAAAATAAAATAAAAATCTAATCATGTAATTAGGTTTTACCATATATAGTTATTTGTTAGTTTTTATCATAGTGATTTATGGTATTTAACCATGGAATTGGGCATATGACAAAAGTGCATGACTCTAGACGAAAAGGTACCATAAATAATATAAATATGAGCCTTCACTGTTGTAAAACCATACAAGCTTTTCTCATGATGTAGTCAAACAATATTTGTAATGTTTAGAAATAATTAAACTCTCTTCTTTATGACTTTTACTCTACATTATTTCTTTTATGCACTTGTGACATTTTATTTTATCATCAACCATTTGTCTCATTCTTTAGACAATCTGGACCAATGATATCAGAACAACTTGCTCTATATCCATTTTTCTATGCATGTCCCCAACAAGATTAGGATATAAGGAGTTGGGGCACAAACTATTTGATCCTTTGCATGACCATCCTCGCTAAACCTGATGACCTCCCATGGTGGAAGAAAAGAAATATGAGGGAGTAGGAGGTCCTATTAAACTATTGCTCGAGGAAGCCCCCGTGCCATAGAGTGATGAGATGATGGATAGTTTTTCCCAGATCTTTTAATGAATGATAATAATCAATGCATCTTTATCAAATGGTCACCGTGGAGGCATCGCCTCCTTCAAGGTACAAGTTAGATTTGATATTCTTGTATTCTAAGGTCAGATAGATGCAAACGTTATAGAAAAATGGTTAAATTTGCTGAAAGGGTAATTTTCAGTCCATAATTTTTTTTGATAAAGAAAATATTACATTTTCACTCCTTAAAGTTGCCCTCCATGTCAAGGATTGATGGGAGACTTGCTATGAGTAAGAGAGCATAGTGGAATCCATAATGTTTTCAATCGCACCCACTTGGGGCTTTTTCAAGGATGATATGAAGGAACAATATTACTTTATTAGAATCTACGAAGACTGGTACATTAAATGTACCACACTGTGGAAGGAAAGGGACCAAATAATGCCAGAGTTCAAATACTGCAATAGTTTACACAAATTTATCCAAACATAAATGGAGTTTTTGAACATCTTTTCACTAAACATAACATACCGATATGTTGTCAAAATTGAGCAAAAATTTAAACAGAAGAAGTGAGAGTTTGGATATGGGAATTCCTCACAGTAAAAGCAAGGAAAATGTTGTCCTAAACCATAAAACAAAGGACAGAGCCAAGGTGGACTACCCCAGGAAAACCCATCTAAGTTGCAAACAAAGAAGAGTAATGGGAATAGGAAGAAAGACACAAGAAAGTGGTGCAAATTCCATAAGAACCTTGGCATAACACTGATGAATGTTGCTTAAAATAGTTATTGGTGGCTGATTTGAAAGCCTTAGAGTCAAATGGAGGTTTTGACATTGAACCATATCTAGCTAAGAGGAAGTGTATCATTGATGCAGAACATAATGCCACTATTTCTACCACCAAGGTCCATCCAAGTGAGCCCGAATAATTGGGGGAAGGTGAGCCCCTTTTTCACTCGCAGATGTGGGTGAAGTGTTCTTCACTGCACTTCATTATCGACAACATAATTCAAAAGTACCTCATCTCAATAGAGGTATTCAAGTGGTTGGATATGTTGACAACGTTATTGTTATGGTGTTTTTGTTGCTATGGAGTATCAAAGACACCTTCCTTGGAGTTGGTTGTTACATACAAGGAAAAAACAAGCAATTGGTTGTTGTTAGTGGAAAAACATAGATAAAAAGGGCACTAAAAGTAATGGAAACAATGTATACATAAACATAAACTAAAAACTATGAAGCAAACACATACACAATGCTTAATGAAGAAAACACATCAACAAAGTAATGGAAAAGGGTTCCCTTTATTGATTGTTGGATGTAGAAGAGATACAATAGATGAATAAAATGAGACTTGGAGAGAATTGTTTGAGTAATGGTGCTCAACAATCTTCAACAAGGAAGTTCCTTTCCTCAATCTCCTTGCATGCTTCCTCTCTCTCTCAAAGAAGTATGAAGACTCTCTCAATGATGAAATCCTCTTCTCAATGAAATGCTTGATTGCTAGGGAGCAATTTTGGCAACATAACAATGCTTTGCCTCTTCTTGTCTTTTATCTCTCCTTGAACTTACATTTATAGAGTTTCTTGGAAACTACTCTTCCCCTTGGCTCATCAATGTGTGGTTCACCTCATAAATGAGATGAGAGATACCAATTCCTTTCCTTTAAGGCTTCTTGGGGATCAAGGCTCGAATTTGTCAGCCCATCATATCAATATTTGGAGTATTGCTCAAGCATGTTTGCGCCCTGAGGTGCTGAGTGGACTTTTCACGACCGCGCGACTATCAAAGAAATAGTCGCACGACCATTAATTTCCAATAATGGTGCACCTGCGTAGTTCAAATTTTTAATTTGAACTTCTAGAAAGTTTTTTTATTTTTGGTCTTCATGGTGTTTCTAGCCGAAAATGTCACTTCTGTATGTGTTGATCACTAAATTTGAGTGTCGTCTAATGCATATAGATGAGTGTACAATTTTCACATGATAACAGTTGCCCCCTGGTGTATGAGGTTAGGATCAAGCGTATAGCCGAAATACATCATGTTTTGTTGATTTGACTGAGGGTCTTTCCAACTTCTTGAGAGATAAAGCAACTGACTGTGGAGATGAGTAGGGAAAATCCTTGACTGGGAACTAAATATAACCATGATTTGAAGAGATACTGATACAAAAAGTGTCTATATGAGGCAGGCATATCCTCTGCTCGTTATGATGGCTATGACTAAGTATTACAATCATATAGGAAATGGTCCTGTCAAGTCAGCATTGATGTGGCCAATGATGATTATTGCTTACGCCCTTAGGGGCGCCTCTGACAAATAGACTGAACTAGGTGCCCTCATGCATCATAAGTGAAGCACCGTTGAATGAGGTGCTCAGGGATGCATGGGTCTTCAACTATGGGTACCTCCCATGCATCGAAATGTAAGCATTGTTGAATGAGGTGTTAAGGGATGCATGGGTCTTCAACTAAATGAGAGAATTGCAATGGTCACAATTTACGATACTATTGTGACATGAAAAACTTTGCTAGTGTCGAATGTCAGGGAGACCGATGACATCAATGGGAAATAATGATTCCCATTGTGCCACCTGAAGTTATCCCAAAAAGGGGGGAGCAACCAAGGTATTGCTTCGATCCTGGAAGATGGGTGTTGAAGTCGATAGGAAAGAAGTGCCAACCGACCAAAATGTTGATTAGGGGAATCATTATGAAGGAATAAAGATGGTTGTAATATGGTGGGTTATAGATGCATGATAATAAGAGCTGACAGTATGGGTAGATATTAAAAATTGCCCAAGGTTGGAGCTAAAATGCGAGTGATGACAATCAAAACAATTTCTCTTGGGGGGATGGCCCTGGAGTCTGTAGGACATCCAGGGTGGGTATGAGCATTTTGACTGTCGTGTAAATAATGGATTTATGTAGATCATGGTGTGGTGTTATAAGCGAGCTCCAACCAAGGGTGACTAGGGATTTCTGTCGAGTAAATGACACAAAATTATGGATGGGAGTCCTTTTCCTAAAAAATCTTTGCACACGTGCCAAAAGAATGTAAAAGTGGTTTGGTTTGTAAAGACACAGAGACAGGTGCCCCAAGAAAATTACCGCCTGCGTAATGATGTAGGTGTGGTTTTTTTCTAAGGGTGGGGGCCCCATTGGTTGGTCTCAGTGTGAGGTTGATGAGGCAGATGGAGTGACGCAGATGAACTATGTCATGTGGAGGGATGGTAGGCCAAATGTAGAATGTGGGTGTGCATTCGACTTAATCCGACAAAGAATAAATATGGTGGCCCAAGAGTAGGGTTGTTAAGTACTGAGTAAGGAAGAGGAGAATGAGGATGATCTTCAAGACATGTGAATGAGATGGCTCCCAGGCCTGAGTAAATGGTCATGGATCCTTATAGTGTAAGGTGATCTATAAAATGAAGTGATCCATGTGTTGGAGGTACTATTGACCGACATGGACATTTACTAGGTGTTGGTGGAAGGTGGTGATAAACATGGTCGAGATGATGGACCCTTTGGTGAATTTCATAGAAATGAAGTCAGGATATGCAAACCTTTCAAGTAAGCCTATCAAGACGAGTGAAGAATGATACCTTAACTGTCGACAATCACCAAGGGAGTGATTCTACTAAGAAACTGCGGGGAGACCTGCAATTTTGACAACCAATACCAAGTGAAAACATATTGATGAAATAATGTGTAAGTTGAAAATGTGTTAAAGAAGATGAACTAAAAAACATGGAAAGGCACACCTAATGTGTACTCTAAACTATGAAACAAGCCCGAAAAATGAGTATGCTGGTGAAATGGAACAAAGGGTACCATGTTGTAGATGATGTCATCCTAATCCTAACGCCATTGACAGTTCTATGAAAGGAGGTCATGAGCTCTTGAATGGGCCTTCAAAAAGTGACAAACAAGGCAATATATAGGGTGAGATGGGCCATATGCCACCTCATTTGTACTTGCTGACATGGACTGCAGAGAAGGGTCCACTAGTTGTGTTCTTGTGTAGTGATCAACGAGAACACTTGGGTAAAGTACGAGGATAGCCAGGTAAGAGGTCACAACCCGAGCTTTATGAATTTGGTAAGCTAGGGTATATAGGCCGTATAGGATGGCCTGTATGGGCCATTTTTAGGGAAAAAGCCAAAACTCGCATGGGTGATTGTGAAATAGTCGTGTGGGTAAGGGCACAAAAGTCACACGAGCGCGCGATTGTGGGTGAAAAAACAGTGATATCTTCATCCCGAGGACTTGGCGACTTTTTGGGTGATAGATGCACAGGCGCATGACTGTCTAAGAAACAATTGTGTGCATCACGTGTCTGAGCGAAAAATAGACGTGCAACTAAAGGGCCAATGTCCTAGCGGGTAGGAGGTTGACAGTCACGTGATGCATGTAATTGTATAGGAAAATTTAGCACGATATCTTGTGCATGTTATTAAAATAGGCATGTTATGCTGATAGAAGGAAAAAATTTAAGCCATGAGGCTGATTTTTTTTTTTCATATTTTGGGCAGGGTGGGTATGACATGGCGAGAGTGGGATTGGGACCACATCTATATAGTAGTGATAGGTGATGCTCCAACTCGAGAATTATTGACTCAATGGGGGTTCTCGAAGTTCGTTCTGAACCCTCTGCTAAGATCACAGGAGGACTTCCTGCATTTTGTGATAGGGATATGGTAGCAAGACCAAGAGGCTTTCGACATTCGGGGCTGAGATGTGACATTCACCGGTGAGGTGGATGTTTACTACCGACGTCACTCCCTCCTGGTAATGTGGACCTGATGACATGGGATGAAGTGTATTATGAACCTGATCCTTTTTAGGAGGGGTGCATCCGCATTGATGCAATTTTGGATATAATTGAGCGAGTAGCATCAATTATGATTATGCGACATCATCTATGATTGTAGGGTTGATTTGAATGTTATGGATAATTTTTGAGGTAAAGCCCTCTTATCACCCCAAGAAACTCTCCTAGGTTGTAGCTCAGAGAAGCTCGGGAACATTACAAACTCAACTAAATGTTGGAAATGGATGAATGGATGAATGGAAGGAGTTATTCTTGTTCAAGCCAGATAACCACTCCTACTTTGCTTGACTCTAGACATGCGTGAACACCCCCAGACTACAAGGCTTTAGACCACCAATTACTCACAATTTAAGGATTGGGTGAATATGGAGAATACTGACCACACCAGTAGATGCACAAGACCTTGTGATGGCCCGCTGCAACTAGTAAAGAGGTTTGTAAATCTAACTCCCTAATGCACAAACAGGATGGCAGCTCTCTGGAATTAAGTGAAAAGAAACCTGAATAACTCATTCACTGATACATGCAAGACTTTAACACATAGGTAGGATGATAGCTCCTCTAATGCTAAACATCAAGAGTTCAGGAAAGCAGCATATCAGGCACAATCTGGAACAGAATAGAAATGGAAAGTGAGCAATTAACATCAAAAGAAGCTTGTATTAGTTGAAAATGAAGATGAGATGTTGCAAGTATCAAAGCAGTTACAGTCTCCAGGAGTTGAACCTTACATCAAAACAACAACCATCAACCCTGATTACATCTGGTTTCTGGATATATATAGAGTTTCATTATAAAGGCACTCAACCATTCTGGTTATGGAGGGGTCATAATTGACCACCAACTGCTTTAACTGCCAGAGGGAGCTTCTGAGTGCAGTTACTTGCTGTAGCAAATGAATTTGATCTCCTCAGGTGCTCTACTGTCCTTCTCGATCAGGTGGAGTGTCATATGGAATGAAGTCCTATAACTGTTAAATGCATTCACCTGCTCGGGCTCTGTCCTTTTCTTCCTCAGCCATACTGTTTGTTGAACGCGGTTATTAAAGAGCAAATGCGAACAGTACCGAAAACTAGTCACCTTCGTCCTTTCGGGTGCATGGGACAGTTCGAGGACATGGATAGTCAGGTTGGATGGAGGAGGAAAATCGGTCGTTGGATTAGGTGGATCGATGGCGGGGACTACTTCGCAGGGAGTACCGGGAGATATGGAAGCAGAGTGAACGCAGGCCGTTGGATCTCGGGCGGACAGATCCAACGGTCATCGGGCGTCAAAGATGTGCGGGCGTTACCGAGCGAGAAAATGGGTTTGAGCGGTAAGTGGTGTTGCTCGCACCGCTTTCGGATGATGGGTGGTAAAGGTACAAGGGCACGCGATACGATTCAAAGGGTGATGCGTGGCGGCGGGAAAGAACAAAAACCGCCCTCCATCGCACGTTTTCGTGTTGTCACTTCACGGGTGTGGGGAGAGCGAATGCCGTCTGATCATGGCGGAGGTGATCGGACGGTGGGGAATCAAACAGGCAGGTTATTCATTTAATGTGGTGGGGGACCGTTAGATCAAGGTGCGGCGATCGACGACCACGATTAAAAGGCGATGATGGGTTATGGAAGCACAAGATCACGTGATCATGGTTGTATGGGGGTTTAGGTTTTAGCGCTCGGGCTTAAGAGCAAAGGTTTTTTTATATGATTTTTAACAACAAGCCCTAGGAAATGGCGGTGAAAGGAGGATGAGTGCGGTGAAGGGGAAGGTGAGAATAACTGGTGTAAGCTTCTTTTGAGCAAAACCAAAGACTGAGCTTACTTCTGCTCCTCGAATATCAACAACATGTAACAGAGCTAACACTAGCTCCTTCTGGGGAGGAGATCCTCCATGTGAGGTCTTAAGAACTGCAGACCAATGCCTTCCCTGTGAAAACCAAATCAACAAAATTTCTTGGTGTTCCATTGGGCATGGAGTCTAACTGAGCCTACACTAAAACTGATAAAATAACATATTTACAACCTTAAGGCCAGAAGACCTTAAGCAACATAAATTTTCAAAAACCGCCCATTAACTGGGCCATCAAAAACTGTTTCCCCTCCCATACTTTGCAGTATGAAGGTATTGTTCCCTTGGATCTGAGAGATGATAAAAGGTCCTGTTTAGAAAGCATCAAACTTCCCATGGTTGCCTTTCTTCTCTTTCATTGCATCCCACTTCAGAACCAGATCTCCAACCTTAAAACTATCTGCTTTTGTCCTTCTGTCAAAGGCTTCCTTGATCTTCTTCTGATGTCCCATAGACCTTTCGACCAGCTGTTCTCTGATTTTATGTACCTCTGCTATATCAATGATCCTTTTTGCCATGTCTTCTTCCCCATTCTGCTCTTCTTGTAGGAACTTTGCCACAGGGAGGGTTAACTGAATTGGGAACACAACCTCAGTGCCATATACCAACTTGAATGGAGAACTCCCTGTTGATTTCTTGGTAGTTACTGTTGGAATTATGTTTCAAGTGTTGTCCTTGATGGCAACTCACTCAGAGGTTGGTACAGGTGCTCAGAGGTTGGTACAGGTGATGGCAACTTAATCAGAGGACAGATCTCAGTACAGCAGGACAAGAAAGAGATATACGCAGGTTCATCAAAGAGAATCAGCGTATACACGCAGGTTGGCTTCAGTAAAAGCGCGTATATGTGGAAAATTTATCTTTGGTCCGTGGCGGTTATTCCTTGGAAGTTGTGCCTATGGTTTTGGACCATGGTGTCTCGACGGACGTGTTGATCCCTAGTTTCGAAGTTGATGGTATTGGTTTGTTATGGTTTTGGACCATGGTATTGAGCAAGGCCTAAGGCTATATAAGGAGAAGATCATTAGGCCAAGAGGAGTGGAGAGTGTGAGCATTGGGTGTCTGACGAAGTGAAAGGATCTGGTATTGCTGGTTGTCTGTTCGGGAAGTTTGGCAAGGGTCGGATCTGACAGCGGAGGCATAAGTAATCATTTCTAGATCTGTACGCGGGTTTCCTTTGGAGAAAGTGCGTATACACGCGGTTTCGGTAAAGTGCAGTAGCGTATGCATGATAAAGTTTGATATCTCAGGTTGCTGCTGATTCTGGTGGTTGTTACAGAGTTCTGGTCTCTAGTTTGGGTTCTGTGTTCTTAATGACAGGGTTTCAGTGATCCAGTATTGGGTTGTTTTATGAATTATGATGCAAGTTTAAGTTGATGATTGTATTGCAGTAATGTTTTTTTTGTACTCTTGGATCCAGTCTGAAAATTGATGAAACGTGGTCCCTGAAGATTGTAGGGTCAGCACCTACGTACTAGTAAATGGATCAGCTAGTACAAGAGCTGAGGGGGTTGTAGCTCCCTTCCAGAAGTAGTTGGAAAATGAGAGAGGGTTGTAAGCCCTCTGCAGGTTGTAGCCTACATACTGGTAAAGGACTGCACCATTATATTGTAAAAGAAGTTTCTCATTAAAGAAGAAAGAAACGAATTGCAGCAGGTGGTTTTCACCCACATTGGGTTTCCACCTTATATCATGGTGTTCATGTGTGTGGCTCTTGTGTGATGTCCTGTTCTGTTATACTGCACCTGTTTACTATTAATATGCTTAATAATGTTCTGATGCATTTACTAAAGATTAAGCAAACTGAATTATAAGATCTCTGGGTATACGCTAGTTGCTTTAGACATAGTCGCGTGTATACGCTGGT
>APFE030655098.1:0-11537 GCA_000404065.3 Pinus taeda
ATTATTGAACCCTTTTGTTTGAGACTTATCAATTGGCTAAAAAAAGTGTTGCTTTTTGTATCCTCATAATGTGTTGTCAATTCTTTCGTAAAAATTGCCCAAGTGATAATTTGTTTACGAGAGCAAAGCCATTGATACCATACAAACTGATTTAGTTCCAGATATAAAGTTGCGATACGTACCTTTTTTGTGTTTTACACATTATTGAGATCAAAAAATTGCTCCATCTGTAATATCTATGTTGCAGAATCCTTGCCATCAAACTTCCTCATATCGCTTTTTGGAATATGGTGGGCCTTCGATCCAACATTAGAGTCTATGAAATCATGATTAACATTTCTTTTGTTCGCATCATGAGTTTCCTTTACTACCCTTTCACCATTAGTAAGTATTTCCTGTAGAAAATTTGTCAAATCTATCTTCAAATCTATATTAAAACGTTAATCTTAGCTTCCACGCCCCTTATCTTAGATTCCACACCATTTATCTTAGCTTCTTTTAGATTTTGTGAGAGTGAAATTTGTTGCACTTGGTCTTGTAATTTTGATATATCATGTAGCATTTCTTCCTCTTCTTCATGAGTCATGCTAGAGCTTTCAGGTTGCTTACTAGGTGTTTGCATTTTCTTTCCTTTGGGCATCAGTTATCGATAATAATTCTCTACTATGCCCTTTGAATTTCTTCAAAATAATTTTTCAAACCAAGCTTAAGCAAAAATTTAAAAAAATCTACACACCCTTTTTCACTTTGTAGGAGCTCGATATTGCCTCTGATGTATCTCTGTAATTCGAATCATCCAGTTTTGAAATTGTGACTTGCAGTAGCCCTTTGTGTCCTCTTTCCAATGCCACCAGTCTGATCCCAATTGGATTCTCCAAGGAAGAGTTATGCCAAATCTCCCACAATGACCTGCTTATATACTAGTTCAGTAGAGCGAACTTGTATGACATGCCACGTGTCCCCGTTTCGACCTTTGGCTCTAAAAATATATATACAAGAAATTACACTCTGTCCTCTTTCTATACCTTATGAAATTTCAATCTGATGCTAAGAGAGAAAGTTACGACGATTTTCCCCAGGTCACCTGTTCGGAATGTAATTCAGGAGTCTGCAAAAAAAACCAACTTCCTCAGACCATATCTCCGGAAATATAACACAAAAAGCTTTGAAATTTGGACCCGAGGTTCAGTGCGATTTCATCTCAAATGGGTTTTATTTTTCGCTTTTGAAATGTCACAGAAACAAATTTATAGCGAAAATGCCACGATGACCTATTTGGAGCAGTGAAACCTAGAATCCAAAGCTCTGATACCAAATGTTATGAAACCAGCTCTCAAAAAGATAGAAAAGATAGATCAACGCCTTAGAATTCAGCCTCTTCGAGGGGGCAACCTCCTTTACATTACACAAATGAATGATTCTTTGATGATTCAAATGACAAAACCTCCTTTCTATATGTAGGAGTCTAAGGAATCACAATATAACCCAGCCGACCTAACAATAATAATATAAAGGCACAAAAATAACAATAGAGGGATTCTAGGAGACACAGTAATAACAGTATGGGGAAATTAGGGGTACAACAATATTTATAAGGGATAAACTACAATAGTAATCGGGTAATCACTAGTATTATAGGGACCTAACAATCTTAGTGTGACTTTATGCCTTCCTGCATCCTTTTAGAGGAGGAGATTCTTTTTTCTCATGATCATGCTTCTCAAGGTAGAAGTAATGACCCATGTTACATGCAACCATATGAGATGACATTGTAATATTAAACACAAGCATACATACCTAATTTTACTTTTAGGTAATCTAGGCTTCCTCGAGCAACTTCCTTGATTGAAATATTTTTAATCCCTTGATCTGCTTCATTTCTCATGTCATCATACCATCATCCCATGAATTCCATAAGTTGGAGTTTCTGATTAAACACTTGCTTCTTCTATAGATTAGTGAACCCTCCTATGAGGATTCCATCGAAGAATCTTGAGGATCTTGTATATCCCCATCTAGAAAATGTTTCCTTCTTGATGTATGATGAGCCTTGTTCTGGATGTCTTTATCCTTTCCTACAATGTCCAATGAGGTTCCCAAGAGATATATCCTTCAAGTTTGAATGCCATGGATTTTGTCAATCATGAATCCCATGGTGATGTCATGAGCTCTTGTTCCTAATGCTTCCATGATGCCACGATGCATCTTATTGTCATGATAATATCTATAACATAAGATTTAGGAGCTTAAGATAGGACCTTTTTGTGAGGGATACTACCTTACTCATAGGAGAGAATTGTTACTCTGTCTTTCCTTGACCCTTTTCTTCAGCTTATTCCATCTTTCAATGATATGAGCTTACAAAATTTTTCTATGGTATTGAACCCTAAATATACTTATTAGGCTAGAGTTGGGAAATTTAGGCTAGGCTAAGCTAGGATCATCTACGCCAGATTAGGCTAGGCTAGGCTAGAGTAGGATTTTTAGAGTAGGCTAGCATATGCTAGGCTAACCTAGGCTAGACTAGGCTTGGCTAGGTTTGTGCATGCTAGAATATGTTTGAGTAGGCTAGGGTATGCTATGATAACCTAGGATAGAGTAGGCTAGGCTAGGTTTGAGTAGCCTAAGCTATGCTAAATCACATTAGGCTATTTTATGCTAGAGTAGGCTATGCTACTATAGCCTAGGATATCTAGGCTAAGCCAGGCTAGAGTAGACTAGATCAGGCCAAGCTAGGCTACATCAAGTAAGAGTAGGTCAGACTAGTCTAGAGTAGGCTAGGCTAGTCTAGGCTAGGCTAAGTTAGAGTAGGCTAGGTTAGGATAGGATAGGCTAGGCTAGGATAGAGTAGGATAATCTACAACATGCTAGGTTAGGCTAAACTAGAACAGACTAAGCTACGCTAGGTTGGAGTAGTCTAGGCTAGAGAAAGTTAGGCTAGGGTAAGCTAGGTAAGACTAGAGTAAGCTTCACTAGGGTAAGGTAGAGTAGGCTAGGATAGACTAGGCTAGAGTAGGTTACGTTAGGCTAATCTAGAGTAGGCTAGGCTAGGAAAGAGTAGGCTAGATTATGCAATAATAGGCTATGCTATGCTAGAGAAGTGTAGGCTAGAGTATGGTAAGGTAGGGTAGGCTAGGCTAGGTTAGTCTAATCTAGAGTTGACTAGGTTAGGCTAGAGTAGTCTAATGTATGATAGGGTAGAGAAGTCTAGGCTAGTGTAGTCTAAGCCAAAGTGAGCTAGGTTAGGGTAGAGCTAGGTTAGGTTTGGAAAGATTAGGTTAGGCTAGGCTAGGGTAAGATAGCCTATAGGTTAGGATAAAGTATGCTGTGCAAGAGTATTCTAAGATAGATTATTATAGGGTAAGGTAGGAATTGATGGTTTTGGATCCATAAACATATAGAGGATCTCCCCGCTATGAAGTCCCATTTAGACCTAACACCTTTTGGTGTAGGAGTCCTATTCAGTATGCACATGGTGAGTTGTTAGTTGCAACTATGTCAATGTTCTTCTACTAGAGAGTGGGGAAGAAAAGTGATCCTCTAAGTGAGAGGTAATTGTACCTCCCAAGAGGAGACACACATGAACCCGAAGGATCCATCTAACATCCAACGAAATAGTCAACAACGAATGCGACGATCGTTACAACCAATAAATGAGGAAATATATATCTAGTATCCCAAGGAATACTCCACAAGGATGGGAAAACAATAACAACCATTATAACACATTCTCAATAAGATAAGCACCAAAATAACCGAAATACTTCAACTATATTAGCACCTGTGAAAGCAAACATGAAATAAAAATGTCCACATAATAGTCTTACAAACACTCATATTCCGTGCATGAAGAACATGTTGGCCTTAAAGGATTATGTTAATAAGTAAAAGTTCCAAGACACATGTTTACAATGTACATCACTAGTCCTAATAGTGGGACATTAGAGCCACTCCTTGCTCCTCAAAGAACTAGTTGATCTCTCTATTTCCTTGCGGGAGGAGCCTAGGTGAAAATTCCTTTGCATACAATGAGGGAGTATATATAACCAAGGGTGACTCTTTAACTACCCTCCTGGTTGTTTGACTTCCTATGACTTTTCAACTTACATGACTCTTTACATTCCATGTGTGTCCTTTGGACTTCCACTTTACAATACATTTGCGTACCATATACATGGTCCACAATAGTGATGTGGCATATGACAACTCATGACATGACATGACACGACACTGCTGACATGGACTACTTGACGACGTGGAAATGTGAATTCATTGTTGGTGCTAAGTGTTGGATGCCTTCTTGGATATGCTTTCTCTTCATCTCTGCATGGCTTGGTGATGCATAATATTTAATGATCTTTAGTATTGGATGGTTGTTGCAATGTCCATTTCCTTTCTCTCAATTGATCAACTTGTGGGTTCAAATACAACAGAGTATTTAGGCATGCTTCCTTCATGTTCTCCTTCTCCATCAACTTTCCATGACATGATAGTGTACATGTTCTTACAATTCACTCATGACCAAACGACATCAATCTAAAAACCCTAGTCTAATTTGATGCATTTTGATCCATCAACTAAGCCCTAGACAAGTGGCGGGATGGGAAGAGGGGCCTAGGACTATGCATTGTGCAGTTTCAGTAGTTAGGTGGAGAGCTTGGGTTGTGAAACTACGCAATGTGCAACTTAGGGTAGCTTGAATGACATGGTTGCGCAATTTCTGGAGGTAATGGGGTCAGGCTGAGGGAAAGGACATTGGGAAACACAACTGCATAGTTTTGGATGTAAAGGGAGGTTGCGCTTTTGCACATTATGCAGTTCCAATAGTCGAGGTAAAATCTTGAGGGTTGAAGATATGAAATGTGTCATTCAAGGCAGTTGGGAGACATAACTGCACAACTTTGAGGGTCAAGGTTAGGAGCTAAGCACAAGAATTGCATAGAGTAGTAGATTTGGGAGACATGGACTGCGCATTGTACAATTCCAAGCAACAAGTTCACAACTTAGAGGTCTGAGATTGCATAGTGCGTAGTTGAGGTGGGCCTCGATGAATCGAAGTTTCTTTGTCAGGAAGATTTTCTAAAAATGGCTAAGTGTGGGATAGGTGATGAACTGTGATGAACCTTAACTGCAATCACACGCTTAGCATACTTTGATGACATAACAACATAGATCATTGGGGCAAGTGAAGGAATAATTTCCATTTGTGTGACTACCTAACGATAAGATATGACAATTGCGACACTTAAGATAGACTTTAGGATGACTGTGACGACACTTGTGAGATAATGCTCAAGAATTTTTGTATGGATGCGACATATGTTTACATGTTTGGGGAAACTCATATACATGAAGACCGACCTTCAAAACCATCATAATGGGCTTGCAAACATTCCACGACAACCAAGCATGCAAAAATACGATAGTTAACCCAATATGCAAAAGGGACCAGATCCCTATAGGAAAGCTCATGAAATGAGCTCTAGTGTTTACAACAACAATGTACAACCTTTAGCTTACTGAACATTTTTTTAGTTTATTTTTGGATCTACCTTTTTTATCTCAACTCTCTCATAATCTTGCACATTTAGAGTATTCTTTGATCATTCTTTAATTGGGGGAAATAGGGAAAAGGAAGGAAAAGAAAGTAAGAGGAAGTAAGGATCAAGCAAGGAAGAGCAAGACTCAAGTACCTACAATGGGATTACTTACAGCTTTCAAGTTGCATGTATGATTTCCTTGATATCTTTTGCATGCATGTTACATGCATCTATTTTTTTGGTTCTCTTTTTTCCATTGGCATGGGTTTTCCAAGCGTGACAATGGTTTTTAGCCTTCCCTTGTCATTTTTGGATAGCCATGGTGTGATGGGGTTCTCTTGTTTTGGTTGAGCTGGATTGTCAGCTGGATTCAAAGCAGGGTTGGGTGGTCTTAAGATTAATCACAAGGCCTTGGAATCCCTTGATGGGATATACGGTAAAGCTTGGTTGTGAGTACCCTTGATTGGATCTAGAAATCCCTTGACTGATGATGGTGGGATACACAGTAAATCCCAGACAATGGTGACCTTGTAGGCCTAGGAATCCCTTAACCGGTAATGGCGGGATACACGGTAAAGCTGAGAGGTGGAGACAAAAAAATTCCTCACATTTTAGGTGGATAGATTCAGAGGAAACCATTCTTGTTTAGGCCCTAGTGATCCGATGGGATTGTGGTAAATCCTGGTTGTAATGATGAGGGTTTTGGGCCTAGGAATTGCTTGGTGGATATCTAGTAAACCTCAAGGAAGCCTTGATTCATTCTGTTGTGAGTCCCACATTAATTCTTGAAATACGGCACGGGGTTGAATGGATGAAAGAAAGATTTGGTTCAGACCAATCTATGGTCGGGTGATTCATGGAAGTCCTTGACTTGGTTGGATTTGCATTTGTTAATAATATATATTTTCCTCTTATGTTCTACATGTAAATGTACTTATTATTATGTTGTTTTTATGGTTGTTCTGTATTTGTTATCATGTTGGTTATAAGCATGGTTCATGACAGAATTTGGTTATGGCTCTCATCATGATTTCATTAGTACAATAAATGTGAAACAATATATGGCCTAATAAATGATAATGCAACTATTATGATAAGGCATAAATTATTCCTGACAATTCTTAGATAAGTATGAGACCACTATGCTCAAATATGATGTTATGGCCTGTAGATTACATGTTTATGATATGTTTGACAAAATTCATGCTATGACTAGTAGGTGTTAGATCAATTCCTTATACCAATGTTCGCATTAATACAAGGAAAATTTTAAGGATGGAAATTTATTTTAAAGTTTAGAAACCTTGGCGAATCGCACTAGTACATAATATGCAAATTGTAAAATGTTTGGCATTTTTTTGTAAAAGTATTAAAATTTCTTAATATTTTTTTTGGAAAAAGCATGGAAAATTAGCCCATTTGAGAATATTAGCCCCTTAAATTTTCCCTGCGTTAATATCTTTATTTCGTTGTTATTTATCATTTCTAGAAGTTCCATATAGTTTTGGGTAGAGGCCTGAGACCAAGTCCTGAAAAATTGGCACATAATTCGGGGTCGCTAGCTCATAACTACTTGAAGAAGGGCACAGTTGCATGCATGCCTTACTTGGGGAGCGATCGAAGGGACTCAATTACATGCATGACTTTCAAGGGAGCAAGTGGGGGTCTAGCTCCACAAAATGATATGTTGTTTCTAGGGTTGGGCACCTGAAAGTGTTGGTTGTCTCCTGAAGGTTATGTAACTCCTGAGAAAGGTCAGATTGGTTTTGTTTTTTCGGTTCCACATCGTTAACTATACATGGGGAGTTGAATCACATCATAGTACCTCTTCATCACATGTTTACCCCAGCGGAATGGTTAGCTTGGGTAAATGTGGGAGGAGGGTGTTACATATGGTTAGTAGTAAACCAAAAGCACCAAAAATAGTGATGAATTGCTTAAGGTAAACCCACATCAAAACACATGGTGTTTGTCTATTTAGTTCAGAAAGTGGGGAATTTATGATGACTAACAAATTTAAAGTTTCATCAACATGATTTTTTTGCCAAATGGGCAATAATATTCTATAGGTGATAGAGTTCAATAAAAAAATCACCAAAGGGGTAACAATAATTTGTTTATGTAATACTTTAACAAGTAATATGACAAATTGACAACAATATTCCATAGATGACAGGATTAGATCTCATCCCTTGTGATAGATTTCCGCTTGGGAAATTGATCTTTCTTCCACTTGTCATATATTGTGCAACATCCATTAATTTTGGATTTGAGTAGCACTAATGTGACACCTAGTTTGCGATGCACTTGCTATTTGGGACAATTATGGTTCAATATCTTGTATTTTAATTACACACAAGATACATGATTGAGATATCGATTGATACTCTTCGTGTAATTTTTTGGAATTGTTTTTGGACAATTTGTTTACTTGGATGGGCATGTGACCTAGCAAATGACAAATACATCCTTCTATATTGCAACTCGGCATTTGATTGGGTTCTTAGGAATTTCAAGTGATGTGTTCCACTTGCAACTAACTTAATTCTCTTGGTTCACTCTCATCATAATGGGGTACACATCAATTAAAAGAATATAGAAATTCTAGTTGACATGTTTATATAATGGGATTTTTCCAAATTCTATGAGTTTTCAATATACATAATTGGCAAGTTTTCAAATAGTTATTCCTTGAGTCTCAACACAAAAGTGTCAACATGAATACATGAAAATGATATCAATTTATACATAGTTCTTGTTTCCTTGTTTTTATGTTTGTCCAAACTTATGATGAAGGAGGTGATGAAGTAGCATTTCGCATGAAGACTCAGGAGATCTTATGAAATCTACTAAAGGAGTTGGTTCCATTAATTTAATTTAAATTAATGTAATTGAAAATAGGAAATTGGTTTTCTAAATAAAATAATAGTTCATTAGAAATGTAGGGGATTAATTCCTCATCAACATGTAATATATTATTTAACAAGAGTTGTTGATAAAGGTAAAAGTTTTAAGATTAAATTTAATCCTTTCCTTTCCTTAATGATTTGGTCCACCTTTAGTGGATGTCAAAAAACCATATTTATTGTACATATACATAAGGAAATAGAAAAACCATAAAATGATTCAATCATTTATCAACCTCAATATGAAGAAGAACATGAACAAGGAGAGCATGCAGAATATGTAGAAGAAGAAAATGAACCCCATCAACTAGATCCTAATAATGTTTCAAGGTGTGTTCAAAAATATCATCCTACATGTGAAATTGTAGGAAATAATGATGTAGGTGTTCAAACAAGATATTTTATAGGCTCTTCTACACATGGAAATTTTCCTTTGTTTTCCACAATATAACCAAAAAAATTTGATCAAGCTAGTCATGACCAGTATTGGGTTAAGGCCATTAATGAAGAATTACAAAAAAATGGTTTGTATTAATTTGGGAGTTCTTTCCAAGACTAAAGGAAAAGTATGTGATTGTAACCACAATGGTTTTCAAGAATAAACTAAATGAAGTTGGTTAGGTTATCAAAACAAAGAAAGATTAGTTTGCAAAGGTTATGCTCAAGTGGTATGTGTGCACTTTAAGGACACTGTTGCACTAGTAGTTAGACTCAAAGCAATTAAAATGTTCTTGGCTTTTACATGATATGAAGGCTTTAGGGTATATCAAATGGATGTAAACTAAGGTTTCTATATGGAGAGATTAAAGAAGAGTATATGTTGAGAAAATTCAATGCTACCAATTGAATGATAAATCAAATCATATATGTAAGTTGAAGAAGGAACCTTATGGGTTGAAACAGGCTCCTAGAGCGTGCTATTAGAAAATTTAAAAATAATTATAGCAATAATGTTTTAAAAGGGGAACATTTGATAAAAATATTTATATTAAATATGATCTTGATCGCTTGTTACTTAATATAGTGTATGTAGATGATATTATATTTCGGAGTAATGTTGATAAATTATGCCAACTATTTGTAAATGTTATACAAATGGAATTTGAAATGTCCATGCTTGGGGAACTATTTTTATTGCTTTTGTTACAGGTTCAACAAATAGATAAAAGGAACTTTATCTCTCAAACTAAATATATAAAAAATTGTAATTTTTATATAAAATGTCATGGCTAGCATTTGGTATGAATCAAAAGGTATGATGGAACAATCTTACTCGGAAAAATGACCACATGGTGGGTTGTTATTGGACCACCTTGGATGACATGGTAGTCCCTAAGGACCTAGGACTTAGATTAAGAGCGTGTTTGGTGAGGTTTTCTCATGTATTTTGATTTGGCTAAAATTTTCAAAAATCAATGGTTTACACCAAAGTTAGCATATATAAAAGATAGCCTATTGTGGGCCATATGTCGAAATACCCGAGGAAAGAGAGGTCTATATGAACATGTATTAGAATAATATGATATGAGGAGTCTTGTGCGATTAGAAATTTTCCAACAAGTTTAGGGAAGAAGGATATTTGTTTTTCAATTATAGTTATGTATACCAAATATTTCTGAATGGAAAACACTAGAATCATATGCATACAATATCAAGGTCATAGCCTGTAGTCATGAGTGCCAACACTTGGAGAAAGTGAGTTGAATTTCTACCTGCCATGGAGAATAGGACGTGGTCACATCCCATATCATGAGTGTTGATTCTTCTAGTACTCAAAGCTAAGGAATTTGAATGGTATCTAGTATGGGATTCGTACAACGTCATATCACATGCTCATGGATGCACATTTGTATGGAACTTGGATCTGAGGGCTTGGAAGGATATCCAATATTCGTTTTGTGAAGGATATGGTCAAAAACTTTGGTCACGAGGAGTTAAGGGATAGCCCTTAAGGGTTAATCATCATTGAACTGGGAATGAAAAGGGAAAAATATTATGGTATAGAGTACTCCTACTATGATGGGCTTGTGGTTATGGACATGGACATATGTGACATATGTAAATAAATAACATTGTATGGAATATTGATAACAATTTTGTACCTTTAAGAATATGAATTACATTTTAAAGGCCAAGAGTTGTGTGTAAGACTTGGAGGAGTCAAAGAACTACTAAGAACCCATAGGCACATTGAGTTGAGTGACCCATTCATCCCACGATACCATAGGTTAACACAATGGAATGATACCTATGGTAAAAAAATCCATTAATATATAAATAAAAAAGTAAATGATTGAAGTGTTTGTTGATGCTACGCATATGTGAGGATGAGTGAATTTTCAAAGAGATTTGCAAAAGTTTGTGAAAAGAAGAGAATTTGTTGCATACATAAAATGTTGCAATATGAAAATTTCGTTGTAGTAGGGGTATTTTGGAAGCTAGATTTACTTTGACAATAAAAACAACTACTTCGTCAAGGAAAGTTTGCATTCTTGGTGGAATTCATTTGAGAAATGAAAAACTAGAAATATTCAATTTCTTAGGATGTTTAAAAATGTTTTCTATGATTGATATTTATTTCTGTTGCACTTTCAATACCATGATACAACTACTAACATTTAAAATTATTCTTGGTAATGGTTCCTAAACAATGCATAATATTTGTGGAAGTCTTATTTGGAATTAAACTAGCTCTATACATTTGGTCCCTTTTACTTTATGTTTTAAAAATATAAGTAACACAATAAATTTAATAGGTTCATTTATATCATATCAATTTATAAATATATTTTAAATAGTATTATATATGTTTTCATATTTCATTCGTAAAATTCATTAATAACATCTTTAAGTATTTGGATAATAGATATTAACTATAAAAGTCATATTCACTATAATAAAGACAAATTCATATTAAAAAACTATTGAAAAGGTACCAATAAGGTTTAACAATGTTTACAACTATGTCAAACCATGTGTAGCTCCAATTTCTATTACTTCTTTAAGTATTTGGATAATAGATATTAACTATAAAAGTCATATTCACTATAATAATGACAAATTCATATTAAAAACTATTGAAAAGGTACCA
>APFE030655102.1:0-13270 GCA_000404065.3 Pinus taeda
AACATACATAACCATCACATTCGCTGATAATAGAGTCACGTTTCTGGATCCTCAGCCTGAGTTACTCATAGACTAAGTATGCAAGATAATGTCATATTAGAGTCAGGAAACTAGGGTGGGCACTACATACACCCCCTCTTAACAATGGACTTCGTCCCGAAGTCCTTAGAACGTAAAGGAGAAACAACAACGCATAATCTTAGGAACCCTTCCTGAAATTCTTGCCAACCTTCTGGTGGGCAGGTTAAATTTTTCCCAAGGTATCTATACCGCGAATTCCGTTATAACTAAAGGACTATATCTGTGATCATTACAACCCATAATTATTTATGTATTTAGAACAATCAAAACAAGAAGCAGGACAATCATAATCAATATTCATCTCATGGTACAAATTAATATATGATGCATTCAACCAAGTAAAGTCATTCACACACTATACCCCTGTAGCTTCCAATTATAGTAGTTCATTTCAAACTATGTCTAAATGACCCTATAAGTGTCAATGTCGGGGATAATATGTAACAAAAAGTGATTTGTATGCTCACCATTGCATCTGTCAAAGTTCTTTGTCATAAATGTTGTAATAATATTGTCGTATAAGAAAAGAGCATACAATTATTATTATTATTATTTATTTATTTATTTATTTATTTTTGTCATGGTTGCGAATGAACTTCCTATCGGATTGTAATTTTTGGATGTGTTAAATTTACTTTCTGTTTATAGTGCACGATTTTGTTTACACTTAACTACGAAGCTATAGTGAGTTTGGTGAGGTAGAGGATTTCTTTTTAGAGAGGGGACTCTTGAGCTAAGGTTGCTCTCCTCTGCCAGCTAGATTCTTCCGCCATTGTACAACCCCATTGCAGTTCGGGGGTCCGCGGGGAAGAAGAGTACCCAAGGAGTAGTCTGGGAGGTTAACTGGT
Organism: Pinus taeda; assembly: GCA_000404065.3. Lineage (NCBI taxonomy): Eukaryota > Viridiplantae > Streptophyta > Pinopsida > Pinales > Pinaceae > Pinus > Pinus taeda. The sequence continues at coordinate 930 of APFE030655102.1, forward strand.
GGGTCTCGTTTTCGGTTCAAGTGCGTCATCATACACTTGCAGAAGTGACTGATGACAAGGAAATACCAGCGACAACAAAGCCAGCGGAGTCTCGCCTCTCCGGTGTACGGTACATGTGTATTTCGTTACTACTTGACCTTAGATTAAAGGTATATACACATGGTTGTATTTCTGAATGAGCATCAAGATGTGTGTATTGATTTGATTGAAATCTCAATGTGTTTATTCGCTGGTTGTATTTGTGTGTAATATATATATATATATTATATATTATAATCTATATATTTCTATATTTATAATATATATATGTAGTTAGCTGGGTCATTTCACTGTTTTCGCTGGGTCGTTACACTTTATATATATATATATAGTTTAGCTGGGTCATTTCACTGTTTTAGATGGGTCGTTACACAAATCTCACTCTTGTGGTTTGTGATGCTGCACTCATGGCCTAGGGCAATCCCTCCTTCCAGACTTGGTCCAAAATTAAAAAAACAATGTTTTATTCCCTATACGCGACATTGCCCTGAGCTAAACGCGTGTATACGCGGGTCTATGTATACCCAACCCACGTATATGTCTTAAAACACTTAAAAAAAATAAATCTCCTTAATTTTGGGCGGAGATCACGGGTTTCACTTGTTGATTACCTGTTAGTGCCCGTGGCCCAACTGTTCCCAACGAATTCCCAACTAAAAAACTACTTTGGGAGAAGTATAAAAAGGCTTCAATGGGAAGGCCAAGGGGAGGAGAGAAGAGAGAGAAAGATTATTATGCTGAGATTTCCCTGACCAGGTTTGAAGATCCTTGTGCCTCCTGCACTTCCCCCATTTTATAGGAAACCCTTGTTTCCTTGTGTGTGTTGATGTCTTCATACTACTTGAGATATCATGGAGTAAGTCATGGAAGGAGTTTGTTAAAGGCTTGAGGCTAGACGAATCCAGGAGATGGTTCCGCTTGGAGCCTGCGAAAGGACGAATCATGTGAAATTATTCCTTTCTGTACTTTATTTGTCTATAATAAAAGAAACACATGTCTTTGTTCTTGATATAAATCTTCTTCATGTTTATGATATTCATGTTATGATTCATATGTGAATGGTTGTTTAATTGCATAACTAACTACCTTTCATTATAATATGAAGATGGTTTCTTTATGATATTTAGACCATATACTGCTGTACTTTCTGGAATTGATTGTTTTGCAGGTTGAAGGAGCAAAAGGAACTCCAAGAAGGGTTTGGACCCTAGAAGGCTCTTCTCAAACGTAGGACCTCAGGTACGCCCCTTACAGTAGAGTTTGCTTATATTAACATTATGGCTGTATGGAATGTCAGTTTCTTTGTATAGACAACCTCCAGTCTGCTAGGGTATCAACCAAAGACCCTAGGGGAATTTATTCCCTAACAAAATTGGCGACTCCATTGGGGACAACATTATTGTTGTTCCTAGTTTGGGTGTATTCAAGCCAATCAGGGCTCAGCTATCTGTTTGCTTTCTGTTACTGTCTGGTCTGTTCTTGAATTACAAGTTTGATTAGTTTCTTCAGATTTTTATTTTTATTTTTCTTGGAACCTTTTATATACACTGTTTTTTCTGTTTACAGAGGTGTATATACACATATTTCCTTAAGTAAACCTATGTATATGCATGTTTCCTTAAGCTTTGTCACATATACACGCAGTTGTGCAGACACAGTCACGTATATCTTATAATTTTCAAGATTTTTTAAATCTTTTTGTTTCTGAAGGTCTGCCTACTGGTCTGATTCAATCTTGAACAACTATTTTTCTGTGACAGTCTTTAGTTTTATAACAAGTATCTGATTTCAAATTCTCTCTGATTGTGAAAAGGTTGGTCCTATTTGTTTTTATTGCAAACATCATCGTTTTTGCTTAAACACGCAAGATTTCTTGTTAGGAATCTTGGCTGCTCTGTGTCTTCAGGGCAGAAAGGTTGATCTCAATCTTTGTGTCAAGTTTTGTTTTGGTGATTTTTTGGTTTGCATGTTGAAACACTATCTTTATGACCATCTGCTTTTCTTGCTTTTCGGAAGTTGTTGGTTTACACTTTCTTGAAAGTTGTCTTTTCAATCTTTTGGTCTTTATTGCCAAGCTCTTGTTGCTGCTTGTTGATTGTTAAGAGCATTTCAAAACACCTTTTTGTTGAGTTCTCACTTTTTTTGTGTTGCAAACTCGCAAAGTGTTTCATTGCCTATTCTTCGATCATAAAGTTTCAGTCTTGTTTAGAGCACTTTTGAAAAGTCATTTTTGTTCTGCTTTTAAAGGAAACTTCTTGAAACTTTGTTTTTCTTTCTTGAACTTTGTTTTGATTTAGTTTTCCTTTTTATGAGTGAAAGTGCATTTTTGTTTGTCTTGAAACTTGCTTTTAGTGTTTGGATGAAATAAGCATCAACAACTTATATTCTATCTAAACATTTTAAGTGGCAAATTAAAAATTGATAAACAAGTAACTTTCATTTCTTGATTTAAGAGTAGTTTTGAGTTTTGCATCAGCATGTACTTGTTGCATTAGGATTAATTTGTGCATCTTTCTAGGCATCCATAGTTTTGTTAACTTTTGTGAGTGTGAAGCTTAAGCAAAAGAAAAGAAAAATATTTTTTTTTTGCTTTATTTGAAGTTCCTTTGAACCCTGTAGAAATTCCTTTCATTGAAAAACAAAAACAAGTGCATTTGCATGTAGTTTGGTTTTTATTAATTTCTTTTGCGTCCAAACACCACTAGTTTCACTTCTGCTTATCCCTTGACTTAAGTAACAGCGCATTTAAAATCAAGCGCTAATTAAAATATACTAAAACTTTTTATAATTGTCAAGTTAGACACACCAACAAGTTTTTGGATATTTAGGGCCTTGGATTAGGCGAGTGGAGAGATAACTCTCCAAGGCCATTTAAACTGTCAAAGATAGGAGTCTGAATAGTGAGTGAAAATCCAATAGCGTTAGGAAGACCAGGAAAGCTCCGGATCTGGGAGTTAAGCATGAGGGTTTTTGAAGACAGGGAAGAGAGATCCCCCCTCTCCTACTTGTCTGATCTTACCTCACGACTGTTCCGTAATTCAAGAACAAACCAGACAGTAATAGAAAGAAAACAGACAGTTGAGCCCTGATTGGATTGAATACACCCAAACTAGGAACAACAATACTGTTGTCCCTAGTGGAGTCACCAATTCTGTTAGGGAATAATTTCCCCTAGGGTGTTGGGTTGATACCCTAGCAGACTGGAGGTTGTCTATACAAAGAAACTCACATTCCATACAACCATAATGCTAATATAAGCAAACTCTACTATAAAGGGTGTACCTGAGGTCCTACGTTTGAGAAGAGCCTTCTAGGGTCCAAACCCTTCTTGGAGTTCCTTTTGCTCCTTCAACCTGCAAAACAATCAATTCCAGAAAGTACAACAGTATATGGACTAAATATCATAAAGAAACCATCCTCATATTATAATGAAAGGTAGTTAGTTATGCAATTAAACAACCATTCACATATGAATCATAACATGAATATCATAAACATGAAGAATATTTATATTAGGAACAAAGACATGTGTTTCTTTTATTATAGACAAATAAAGTACAAAAAGGAATAATTTCACCTGATTCGTCCTTTCACAGGCTCCAAGCGGAACTGTCTCCTGGATTCGTCCAGCCTCAAGCCTTTAACAAACTCCTTCCATGACTTACTCCATGATATCTCAAGTAGTACGAAGACATCAACACACACAAGGAAACAAGGGTTTCTTGTAAAATGGGGGAAGTGTAGGAGGCACTAGGATCTTCAGACCTGGTCAGGGAAATCTCAGCATAATAATCTTTCTCTCTCTTCTCTCCTCCCCTTGGCCTTCCCATTGAAGACTTTTTATACTTCTCCCAAAGTAGTTTTTTAGTTGGGAATTCGTTGGGAACAGTTGGGCCACAGGCACTAACAGGTAATCAACAGGTGAAACCTGTGATCTTCACCCAAAATTAAGGAGATTTATTTTTTTTAAGTGTTTTAAGACATATACGCGGGTTGGGTATACACAGACCCGCGTATACATGCGTTTAGCTCAGGGCAATGTCGCGTATAGGGAATAAAACATTGTTTTTTAAATTTTGGACCAGGTCTGGAAGGAGGGGTTTCCCTAGGCCATGAGTGCAACATCACAAACCACAAGAGTGAGATTTGGAGCTATAAAAGTAGGGCTAAAACAGGTTTTTTAGTAATCTTATTTTTCAACAGTTTGAAGTTTTGGTCTACTACCTCTATCCACTTAAATGGTCGTTCGTTTTCCTTTATTGTTTCAACTATCGGTGCACAGATCTGACTAATGCTTCTTATAAACTTTCTATAGAAACTTGCAAGACCATGAAAACTTCTTACCTAAAATACGCTCCTTGGAGTTGGCCAATTCAAAATTGCTTGTATCTTTTTTGGGTCCATCTTCAAACCTTCTTTTGAGACTACAAATCTAATGTAAACGAGCCCTTTCTTCATGAAACTGCACTTCTTCAAATTTATCAGCAGCTTCTCTTTTTGTAAAGTATTTAAAACCATCTTAAGATGCTCCAAATGTTCTTCTTTACTCTGACTAAAAATTAGAATATCATCAAGATAAAATATCACGAATTTTCCAACATATTATTTTAAGACCTCATTCATCAGTCTCATAAATGTACTTGGTGCATTAGCAAGTCCAAAAGGAATCACTAACCATTCATACAACCCACTATTAGTCTTTAGCACAATCTTCCATTCATCCCCCTCTCTAATCCTTATTTGATGGTATCCACTCTTCAAATCTACCTTAGAAAAATACTTTGAAGTTTTGAACCACTCAAGAAATCCATCAGATCATCCATACGTAGTAAGGGAAATCTATACTTGATAGTAATCTTATTTATTGCTTTGGAATCAATGCACATGCACCATTCACCATATTTCTTGGGGCTAAGCATTGTTGGTACTGCACACGAACTTGGGCTCTCCTTTATCAGTCCTTTATCCAACAACTCCTGCACCTGTCTCCCAAATTATTCATTTTCCTGAGGAGTTAGGCTATATGCTTCTTTGTTTGGTAAATTTGCTCCAAGTATTAAATCTATGTTATGCCTGATACTTCTAATTGGTGGAAATGCACTTGGAAATTAATCAACAATATTCTTGACATAATCATTTAGAAATTTTTTAATTTCCACAAGAAAATTGTCTAAATTAGTAGAAGTCAAAATTACCTTGGGTTTACCCACAACAACAAAATGCATTTCTTTCTCCTTCTTGACTTCTCGCAACAATTCTTTTCCACTAATCATCAAAACATTTTCCCTAACCATTTCTTTGTCTGCTCCATCGTTCAAAGGTAACAATGTATGCTTCTTCCCATCCTTCTTTAAGGTATATGTTTTCCTCCTACCACCATGAATAACTTTCCTATTAAACTGCCAAGGTATCCCCAACAATATATGGGACACATCCGTTGGCATTACATCACACAATAGCACATCTTTATATGTACCAATCTGTCTATCTACCCGACACTGTTCTGTCACCAAGAGATGATGTCCTTTTTGCAACCAGGACATTTTGTAGGGGGTAGGGTGTACCATCTTAACCAAACCCAATTTCTCCACCATCTCTATAGAAAAAATATTTTTAGTGCTCCCACTGTCATTCACAACCTTGTAGCCTTTCTCTTTAGACTTGTACTCAATCCTGAATATACTTTTCCTTTGAGCTGGTTCATTGGCTTCTTTTTCCACCTTTAGCAATACTCTTTTTAATAATAAAGACTCTCCCACCTCAGGTGGATCTTATTTCCCCATGACCTGAGGGCTTTATTCTTTTGTCTCAGCTATATTTACATTCCTTGGATTTGCTGGTTTTTTTGAGCGCAGTCCCATGACCCAAGTCCTAATTCTCCACATGTATAACACTGAATTTCCCTTCCTTGGCTTCTATCTCTGGACCAAATCTTCCTCTACTAAAGTCTCCTCTCTGTGGTGGTCGATTACTGGTCCCTCCTGTTTCATTATGAGAGTTCTGGAATCTTGGTCTGGAAGCTTCTCTTCCTCTTGCTAGATTTTTACCTTTGTTTTTCTGACTTTGTTTCCTCAACAATTTCTGCTTTGCCTTCAAAGCTACTTGATAGGCACCTTCAATTGTCTTCAAACTTAACATATTGCTTTCATCTTGTATATCGTATCTCAATCCATTGATATATATGGCTACTTTTTCCATGTCATCTTCAACATGTCTTGATCTAATGCTCAACTTATAAAACTCCTCTGTGTACTCTCCAACAATCATCCCTTTCTTTCTTGAGTTTTGTAACTATATGAAAAGGTTTAATTGGTAATCCTTGGGCATAAATTTACCTTTCAATTTGCTGACCATTTTATCCCACTGCTTAATGTTGAGTTTTCCCTTCCTTTCTCTAGATATTTGTAGCTCATCCCACTAGATGGTTGCATGGATTTTCAATCTGGTAGCTTTGAATTTCACATTCTTTTTATCTTCAACCTCTTAATAGTCAAAATACTTATCTAATGCACTAATCCAATCCATCAGCTCTTCCACATTAAGGTTTCCTTCATACAGAGGTATTTCTACCTTTGGTTTTCCACTTGCTTTTGCCAACATCTTGAGAACTTTGGCTGTTTCACTTTCTTCCCCTTTTCTTCCTTAGAAGATTCTTCTTTAGCACTGGCATCTCCCTCATCAGGGATTCTTCTATGGGTAGTTTCGATCGCCTCCATTTGTGTGTGAAGATGTCTAATTTCTTCAAGAAGTACTCCATTGGTTACAGGTCTTCCCCGACCTATGCCAACTCCTACTCTCCTGGGTGGAATATTTGTTGAATTTCTGAGAAAAATACTCTAAACCTTGCTCTGATACCAAATGATGGCAGATTGACCCGCCAATACTATATTCTTCAAAACTTCTGTCTCAAAAAACTTCTTTACTAGACACAGTGCTTTTGAGTGAGGTTGGAAAATTCAATTTTTGGAGGCCTTCACCTAGGTATTTTGTCGATTTTTATAACTCAACAGAAAGTAGACACACGGGGCTACTTGGCCCAACAATCAGAGTTTGAAATGGGCTCCTAAAATTTTATAAAAAAAATCCTGAACCTACGCGACCTTTCTATCTCAGGGGCAACCCTTCTGCTGCAGGTGCGACCCACGTCACAACCTTTCTGTCTGATGTGCGACCATTTTTCTCTAGGAGCGACCCATGGTGCGACCTTTCTGTCTGATGTGTGACCCTTCTGTGACTGAAGGTTTTTGTTTTCTCGGAGCAATTTAAAACAAGAAAAAACATAAATATTCGAGAATTCTTTAGATCTATTATTGATAGAACATGAAATTAGGATAAAATACTTAGGCACTAAGCATATCTATAGATCAATCTCGTTTGGATGCAAAATTCCCAAAGATACACAATTTACTGGATATCAATCTACATGATTCCACCATTAAACTACAATAAAATGATTTTTCATCAATTGAAGCAAACGATTTCTTGACATAAGATGATATCAGATACACCATGAAACTCCACTGAATCAATTATGAAAAGAAAAATCACAATCGGGAAAATTTTTCTGGCCCTTACTGACTTGATCTACATTTAACTTCTCTCCCAAAAAATGAGTTTTTCTCTTTTTTAATGCTCCTCTCTAAATCAGAATTTCTCAAACAACTTAATCCCTATTTAATTGGCCTAAAACACACCTAAGCTAACAAACTCGATCACTTCACTCCTAATTTGGGCACTCCAATAAATTTCACAAACAAATAATAAATAAGAACATTTAAGAGGTCCAACCCTATTTAGAAAATAATTTTGACCTGTCAGGTCAAAGGTAATTTATCTCATTTGATGCTCCTGAATCACTTGGTTTTTATTTCGAATGGGAAATTAGTACAAGATTACTAATCTTCTCCATTTCAGATCAAGTTGGTATCATAGCATTGGTTTTTGCTTACTAGATTTGCTTGTGCAAGGAAGGAGAATTGTTTGCAAGTTTATGTCATGCTAACAAGGTTAAAACTTAAAGGAGGTGAAGGAAAGTTGGTTGGAAGCCCTGAAGTTGGGTCAAGGGGAAGAAAGAGAAAGGTTGCCACAATCTCCAACACCAGTTCAACCTCAAGTTGTAGTTGAGACTCCAGAGATCATGTCTCATGAAGGAGAAACTACAAACATGACAAAAGATGAGAAGACCTTCAGAAAGGATTTATTTGATATGACAGAGATGGTGAAGGTCCTCTATGAAGAGAGGAATATCAGGTTGCAAGGAGAAAGTTCCAAACCTCCCAAATGAGAACTTTCTTCAGAAGGAGGTAATGGGAATGGAGACAAACCTCCACCCTCTCCACCATCTTCTTCATATTAGTTTTCACAACCATATTCACACTCTTCCACTAATACAACCCTTACTCATATTCATCATCATTCTTCAAAAGAGACACGTAAATCACCTTTTTTAAAACTTGATGCTAAATTCAAGTTGCCCATGTATAATGGTGAAGTGAATGTAGAGAAGCTTGATAATTGGATTCGTTAGTTGGAGGTGTATTGTAGAATTCAGAACCTTCAAGAGGATGATATCAAAATTTAGTTGGATTCATTGAGAATGGAGGGTGCAACACTCATTTGGTGGGAAGCAAGGACTCAAGACAAGATCAAAAAACATGGTAAGATCTCTATTAGTTGGTAGGATTTCATTGTTGCTATAAAAATACAATTCTACCCTTTAGCCCATATGCAAAAATATATCATGAATTGGAAAAATTTCAGGCAGTTAAAATTTCAAAATGTGTAAGAGTATACTTAGGAGTTTAGGAGAAGAGCTCTTATGCTAGGACTAGACTTGCAGTCACAAGATACTTTGCTGAAATACATAGGAGGTTTTCATAGCTATCTTCGACACACCATTCTTATGTTTAATCCCATGAATCTTGATAAGGTCTATGTTCAAAGTACACATCTCGAAGAAAGAGGGAAAAATGTACAAGAAGAAGGTAAGAAGATGCCATTCCAGAGTGGTGAAAAAGGGAAGAGATCTAAAGGAAAACAGAAGAAAAATGCTTCTGTTAAGAAAGAAGGGGAGAAACCCGTGTACACGAATTGTTCCAAAGAGGGCCATGATGAAGCACATTACTGGAAGCTTCATCATGAATTAAGACTGAATAAATTTAACAATAAATATAAACAAAAGATAAATGCTATTGTACAACAAGACTTGGGTTCCGACTCAGGTGATGAGACAAAGATTGCAACCACAATCACTAAAGGAAAATCCGTGGAAAAAACAGGCAAAGAGGAATCCGTGACAAGTACCAACACAAAAAATAACTCCAACAATGCTTCAAATGAAGAAAATAAAATTGATTTGTTCCATCTCAGAGTTATTTCCAAACACGCCAAGATTGATATGTTGTTTGACAATGGATCCCAGGAAAATTTAATTTCTATAGACTTGGTCAAGAAGTTGAATCTTGAAACCGTGCCTCATCATAAATCGTATCCATTGGGTTGGATAACCAAGGATGAAAATATTCAGGTCACAAGGAAATGCCTTTTCGGGTTTTCTGTTACTGCCAATTTCATTGATGAAGTCAAATTAGATGTAGTGCCGCTGGATATTTCTAGAATTGTGTTGGGAAGCCCGTATCTGTATGATTGGAAAGTCGTTTTCCATAGATTTGAGAACAAATATCATTTGTTCAAATATGGAGTGGAGTATATTGTGAGAGCCCATCGTAGAAAGCTTAATCTATCTTTAGTAAGCGCAGGGAAAATGTAGTGACTGGTCAATTCCAGCAAGAATATCATGCTCCTTATGATCAAGTAAAAGAATGACACAGAGCGTGAATCCTTTGCAAGCTGTGATGTGAAGATGAAAGCCAAATTGGTTGATGCTATCAATCAATATGGAGATGTGTTTCAAGAACCAAATGGATTTTCACCAAAAAGGGGAATTCAATACGAAATTCAGCTACAACAAGACTGTCCACTCCCAAATATCGGTATGTATCGAATGTCAATTCTGGAAAGTTTAGAAATTAAGAAACAAGTCTAGGAATTTTTAGATAAAGGTGTAATTCATCCCTCTACTTCACCATGTGGTTCACCAATTGTTTTGGTACGCAAGAAAGATGGAACCTGGCGCATGTGTGTATATTATCGAGCTTTGAATAAAATTACCATAAAGAATCAATACCCATTGCCCATAATAGATGATTTGCTAGATCAATTGAAGAATAAAAAATATTTCACTAAATTAGACTTGAGAAGTGGATATCATCAAGTTAGAATATCCTAGGAGGATATTTGGAATACTGCTTTTAAAACCAAACAAGAATTGTTTGCGTGGTTGGTTATGCCTTTCAGTCTTTGCAAAGCTCCAGCTACATTCATGAGAGTTATGAATGATGTTTTAAGATCCTTTCTTGATGAGTTTGTAATTGTCTATTTAGATGATATTTTGATATTCAACAAATCACGAGAAGAGCATGTCAAGCATGTGAGGAAAGTGTTGGATGTATTGAAAAAAGAACAGTTATTTATGAAGACATCTAAATGTGAATTTGGGAAAATTTCCTTACTATATTTGGGCCACATAGTTGAAGGAGGTGAGATGAAGATTGACCCCTCTAAAGTTTCGTTCATTGTGAATTGGCCAATACCCAAATCAATCACAAAAGTAAGGATTTTTTTGGGAGAAACACAGTACTGGAGGAAGTTCATTGCCAATTTATTTTCCATAGAAGCTCCACTACATGCTTTGACCAGCGTGAAGGTTGTCTTCTAGTGGGGAGGCAACCAACAAAAAGTATTCAATTCTTAAAAAAAAAAAGATTAGTTCAGCCCCAGTTTTAACATTGCCAAATTTGAAACAACCATTTGAAATACAGATAGATGCAAGTGAATATGTTATGGGTGGAATTATTTTACAACATGGTAAGCCCATTTAATTTTATTTTGAGATTTTTCATGGTGTTGTTATTAACTATCCTACATATGATAAAGAGCTTTACGCATTGGTGAAAAGTGTGAAGAAATGGTAGCATTACTTAATGGGAAAATAAACCATTATTCACACCAATCATCAACCTTTGCAATATCTGCAATCTCAAACAAAATTGCAGAAATCAAGGCACTTTCGTTGGATGGGATTCTTACAACAATTCCACTTGGTAATCAGGTACAAGAAAGGTATTTATAATAGAGTTGCTGATATGCTTTCTAGACCCATTGTTAATATTTCCATTTTACTCAAGAATCATTTTGTTTTGCTTGAAAGTTATGTTGAACAATACGCACATGATGCTGAATTTCAAGAGGTATATTCAAACTTGAGTCAAGGCCATCAAGTTGAGGAATTAGACTACCATGTACATGGTAATGTGTTGTATCATTTGGGAAAACTTTGTGTTCCATAGGGAGAGAGAGTAAATGTCACAAGGGAAGCACACACTTCTCTTATTGATGGACATTTCGGTGTAAGTAAAACAATGGCAAATTTTCAAAGGTATTTTTATTGGCATCGTATACTTGAAAGTGTGTCATGTATTATCAGAGGTTGTTCATTATGTGTAATCATTAAGCCTAGTAATAGGAAACTAGGATTGTACACACCACTTCCAATGCCTTCGTGTCCATGGGAGAGTGTTTCTATGGATTTTGTAGGAGGTCTTCCTTTATCAAGAAAAGGTCATTATTATTTGTACGTAGTTGTGGTTAGGTTCAACAAGATGTGCATATTAATTCCTTGTAAAAAACAAATTAGAGCTGAACAAACAACTCAACTTTTCTTTCGAAATGTATGGGTTCATTGTGGATTACCTACTTATATTATAAGTGATCATGATTCCTGATTTGTTGTGAATTTTTGGTCAAATTTATGGAAGTTGATGGAAGCCAAGTTGAAGAAAAGTGAAACCTTCCATCCACAAACAGATGGTCAAAATGAAGTGGTTAACATGAAAATTATTCATTTGCTAAGAGGATTGCAACAAACATCCTAAGTGTTGGGTTGTGTTATATTCTTTCCACGTAGTTAATAGGGGGTTTGAAGGCACCCTGTTATAGACATTTTTGGGCACTGCAACCACAATCATAAATGTCCATAAACTGAGGGCTCTTAAGTCCCTAAAAGTGTTGCTTCATTACCTAAAGGAACAAGGTCAGCTGATTACATCATCTGCCAGAAGTTCTCCACTAAAAACTGCTCAGAAATGGTCAAAACTGGACCATATTGAATACCCAGTGCAGAGGGTACGATGCATATCACCTTCCCAGTGTAAAGGGTGCGATGCATACTGAATGGCCCCTCT
>APFE030655103.1:0-24347 GCA_000404065.3 Pinus taeda
AAGTCTAAACTTAGGAAAATAAAAATATTAATGGGTATTAATAAAGATAAGGGTGAGAAGTTTCTAAGAGATGAGGATCGAGTTTGTTTTTATCTTACCGTTGATTAGAGACTTAATATCGGCCGTTGATTCATCAACAGGAAAAGTATAAGAGAAGACTTGAGGATCATTTGGAGACACATCGACAGATACTCAATATCCCAAGGAAAATCGATTCTCAGAGAGGAGATCGATTTCAGAGGGAGAGTTGCAGGGTGGAGGAAGAGGAGGGCATCAACAACAATCAGTGACTGAGGAGGAGGTGACGTAGGGATATTGAGAGGCTGCGCAGAGGGAGACGCAACCCTCACGCAAGCTAACGTAGAAGTGACACAGAAGTGGGAGAAGGCTCTCCAAGGTATCAGAAAGTTTCCAGGAGAAAGTCTCAGGTGTTTTCTCTTAGTTTCTCTGTAAAATCATTCCTTGTAAAGCGATTGTTGCTGAAGATTAATAAAACCCTGATCTGCTACACCGATTTTCCCACATTGGGTTTTTTCCGGGGACAATTCCAAAACCAACTGTGTTGATGTGATTGGTTCTTGTGTATGTATATCGCTGTTATTTTCTCTGTGTAATTATGTGATAACTGTAGTAGAATTTATTTTAATATTTGCTAAAGGGATTTTGTAAATAACTTATTGTGAAGAATAAGTAGATGAAATAACTCAGTTACTGCAGTAGAATTTCGGGTTAGAAATTTTACATGGTATCAGAGGAGAGATCCGACAACAGGAGAGAAGAATCGGCTATGGGTAAGGAGCATGATGCAGAAGCATCAACTCAAAGGGACTCATGCATATATCTAGAAGAAAGCACAAGGGACATGGATCACAATTATTCTATGTTAGCTTCCAGATTGGAAGAAGAAGTCGCTTGCCTAGCAAGCTCTGCCTCCTCTGAGGTTTGGTATATAGATAGTGGAGCTTCCTGGCATATGACAAGAATTCGAGAATGTTTTTCAGATTATCAGGAAGAAAGGATGAATTTTCAGATCACCATGGGAAATAAGGCAAAGTGTACCCCTGTAGGAAGAGGGACTGTAGTCTTTCAAATCGAAGCAGTAGAGCGACTTTGGTCAATCAATTTGCTTCATGTGCCAGGATTGGGGATGAACTTACTTTCCGTATCTCAACTTCAAAACAAGGGCTATGACGTTTTCTTCATTAAGGAGAAAGTATATGTCAAACACCTGAGTTGGAAAAGAAATGCCCAGATTGGAATCATAAGTAACAGGCTGTATAGATTACAGCGAGAGTCTCCAATGGCACTGATAGGCAACAATGGAGATAAAGATTTGAGTGAAATATGGCATAGGAGGATGGGACACTTACACCATGGGGCTCTGAAAATTCTTAGGAAAACAATATCAGGAGTTCAAAATTTGTACCGAACGAGATGGTGTATGCAGAGGGTGCACTCTAGGCAAGTATGCCAAAGCAACGTTTTCCAGAAGTAACAATAGAGCTAAGAGTGTTCTAGGATTGATACACTCAGACATCTGTAGACCTATGTCCACAAAAGCTCTTAGTGGTGCCGAATACTTCGTCACCTTCATCAATGACCATTCCAGGAAGACTTGGATCTACTTTCTGAAACAAAGGATGAGGTTTTTGGTCGATTCAAAGAGTTCAAGGCTCTATTAGAGAATCTAACAGGAAAGAAGATAAAAGTGTTGCGTTCAGACAATGGTGGTGAGTATGTTGACAAAGACTTCACTGATTTTTGCACTAGGGAAGACATCAGAAGGGAGTGGACAACTCCCTACAATCTGGAGCAGAATGGAGTAGCAGAAAGGAAAAACAGGACTATTGTGGAAGCAGCTAGTGAAATGCTGTATGATCAGGATATGCCCAAATTCCTGTGGGTAGAAGCATGCATCACAACAGTATATGTCTAGAATAGGACTCCACATAGGGCATTGGGCAAAATCACTCCGGAAATTGTCTTTACTGGGAAGACACCTGAAGTAAGTCATTTAAGGATATTTGGGAGTTTGGCGTATTGTCGTATACCTGAAGAAAAGAGAAAGAAACTAGATCAAATTGCAGAGAAAGGATATCTTGTGGGATACAGCGAGAATGCTAAGGCATATAGAGTCCATCTTCTAGGGAGTAGGAAGGTAGTAGTTCGGCGGGATGTAAAGTTCATGGAGGACAAAGCTTTTAGGAAATCTCGAGAAATGCCTTCCGAGGAGCAGTGAAAAGACGATCAGTTGGTCCAACCACTTCGACCAGCAGAAACTAGTACCAACAATTCTCCTAAAGGCAAAGCTTCAGAACAGGAGGAATCTTAGAAGGAGGAAGAGCTGATAGATGTACCCACTACCAGTGGAAGAACGAGCTGGGAACTCCAACAGATTCTACGGGATGCAGAGGACTTCATTGTTGCACCCAGGAATGATAAAAGGGAGTGAGGATAGCCAGACAGATACCAGGCCCTAGTAGCTCGGGTTGGAGAACCCTCTAGTTTTCAGGAGGTCGTTCAACATCAAGTGTGGGTAGATGCTATGGTGGAGGAAAACAATTCTATAATGGTCAATGTGTTTGGGAAGCGGTACCTAGGCCTCAGGATAGGTCAGTGGTAGGTTTGAGATGGATCTACAAAGTCAAATATGCTGCAGATGGCAGTGTGGAGAAATACAAAGCCAGGTTTGTGGCTAAGGGTATACTCAGAAATAAGGGATAGACTACGAAGAAACCTTCACCCCAGTAGCTAGGTATACTTCTATTAGAATTGTGATATCCCTTGCAACACAGATGGGGTGGGAGATTCACCAGATGGATGTCAAGACAACATTCTTGAACGGGGTGATAGAAGAAGAAGTATACATTGAACAACCAGAGGGTTTTGAGACACATGAGAAGAAATCTCATGTGTGCAGATTAAAGAAAGCCTTGTATGGGCTTAAACATGCACCTAGAGCATGGTAAATTATGGCTACTTGTAGAAGATGGGGTTCGTCAAGAGTGTCGCATATCCTAATCTCTACTATCTTGTCGTCAAGAATGAGCCTCTAATCCTAGTGTTATATATGGATGATCTTTTTCTGACAGGATCATCTAGGCTCATTAAGACTGCAAGGAGAACCTAGCCACAGAATTCAACATGAAGGATTTGGGACATATGCATTATTTTCTGGGGTTGGATGTTTGGCAGCAGAAGGGTGAGATCTTCGTTGGACAAAGGAGATATGCTACAGAGATCTTGAAGAGATTCCAGATGCAGGATTCTAGACCTATGGCTACTCCAATGATCACCAATTGGAAGAAGATTGATGCATCAGAAGAGACGTTGATCCCACCTTGTACAGGAAGCTTATAAGGTTCCTAATGTATTTGGTCAATACCAGGCCAGACATTTGTTACGCTGTCAACACCCTCAGTCAGTTCATGGTGGAATTGAAGAGGGCGCACTGGGCAACAACCAAACATGTTCTCAGGTATATACCAGGAACAGTTGAGCATGAACTATTGTACACCCAAGGCAATGACATCAGGTTGAGTGGGTTCACTGACGCATATTGGGTAGGAAGTTCGGTAGATCGGAAAAGTACAACAGGTTATTGTTTCGACATTGGATCAGGAATGACCTGGTGTAGTAGAAAACATAAATCCATGCCTCTGAGCTCAATTGAAGCATAATATATGGTAGCTAGCACAACTTCGTGCAAAGCAATGGCTTAGGAAACTGCTTGTGAATCTATTTAGGAGAAGGATGGAAGCGACCAGGATTTTGTGTGATAATCAGAGTTGCATTAAGCTCTCTGAGAATCCAGTATTTCACGATTGGTCGAAGCACATTGATATCATGTGTCACTTTGTCAGAGATTGTGTCCAACAAGGGGAAGTACAATTAAGGTACATTCCTATAGGAGAATAGGTGGCAAACATCCTCACCAAGGCTCTAGGAAGAACAAAGTTTGTTTATTTCAGGGTGAAGATGGGGATGGTGAAGAATCCATTTCAGTAGCAGAAATGGATAAATATCGGGAGTTGCAGTGCAACAATTAGCAGTGGCAGTGCTATGGGCAGCATGATGTAGCATGTTGAGAGGGTGCTGCAATACAGACGTAACAGTGGCATTGGCAGTGTCATGGGCAACAGTACAAGAAGCAACATTGTAGTGGATGTGGGGAAACAGGCCAAGCATCAGCACAGAGGACCGATGCAGAGGATCAGTGTGATGCTTCTATAGTGATGCATTGCTAGAGCACATTCCTCGTTAAGAGGGAGTGTTGATTTTGGGTAGTATCGGATGTGCTCTAGCCTTGAAATTTGGTGGAAAGATTAAGGCACATGAGATCTCTAGGATCTATAAATCGTTTGGAGAAATTCCACCAAGATGAGGAGTTATTAAAATAATTAATATTTTTAATGGGTTCCTAAGTCTAAACTTAGGAAAATAAAAATATTAATGGGTATTAATAAAGATAAGGGTGAGAAGTTTCTAAGAGACGAGGATCAAGTCTGTTTTAATCGTAGTCGTTGATTAGAGACTTAATCTCGGTCGTTGATTCATCAACAGGAAAAGTATAAGAGAAGACTTGAGGATCATTTGGAGACACACCGATAGATACTCAATATCCCAAGGAAAATCGATTCTTAGAGAGGAGGAGATCAATTTCAGAGGGAGAGTTGCAGGGTGGAGGAAGAGGAGGGCATCAAAAACAGTCAGTGACTGAGGAGGTCACACAGGGACATTGAGAGACATCGCAGAGGGAGACGCAGCCTTGGTGCAGGCTGACGTAGAAGTGATGCAGAAGTGGGAGAAGGGTCTCCAAGGTGTCAGAAAGTTTCCATGAGAAAGTCTCAGGTGTTTTCTCTCAGTTTCTCTGTGATATCATTCCTTGTAAAGCGATCATTGCTGGAGATTAATAAAACCCTCATCTGCTGCACTGGTTTTCCCACATTGGGTTTTTCTGGGAACAGTTGTCCAAAAACAACTGTGTTGATGTGATTGGTTCTTGTGTATGTATATCGCTGTTATTTTCTGTGTAATTATGTGATAATTGTAGTAGAATTTATTTTAATATTTGTTGAAGGGATTCCGTAAATAACTTATTGTGAAGAATAAGTAGGTGAAATAAATCAATTATTGCAGTAGAATTTTGGGTTAGAAATTTTCACACCCCAAGGGGTTATAGAAGAGAATGAGAGGCAATGTTAAGGATTTGAGAGTCCTTAGGTGCCACAGAAGACAAGGTCGAGGGTTAGGAAGGCAGGAAAGGCCTTACGACCAAGGAAACAAGGAAGAAAAGGGATTGCGGAGGAGGAGAAAGGCCACAACAGGCCTGCAATGAATGAGGAATAAGTGCAAGAGAGAGGAAAAACATTGTTGTGGTGAAGAAAAGGCATGGGAAAAAGGGAGAAACTGACGGCTAGGGCTGAAAGTAGACCTGAGGGCCTATGACTAGGAGGAGAGGCTTCCTTAGGCTGACGACAGGGCTTTGGGAAGGAGGACGGCTAGGGTATAAGGCTATTCTAGGCCCAAAAAACCAAAAAATTCACAAAACCCTTAACCAAAATTTCGAATTTGCTTCAAATTTAAAATTTATGTTCAAATGGTCACAAAATCTTCTTGAATCTTGACGTCCTTTTCCAAATCTTGAGCTTTAAGCTTGGGGGTGCAAACAAAGGGTGGATCTTGCCTTCCTAGGCCTAGATCCACCTTTAGAAATCCTCTTAAACTTTTTTCCAAGGACTGAAAACCCTTGAAACCCTTGAATAATTTTCAGATCTGGCTTGAAGCTCACCTGCAAAATAAAATTTGAAAATCCCAAAACCCCAATATATACAAAAATAAAAATAAACCCCAAATCTCCAAAAAATCCCAACTGCAAACAAGGGTTAGAAGATAAAATTATTTACAAAATTTATTTTACAATATTGACAATAAATTTCAAGCTCTAATTAGCAAATCTATCTTTATTTGCACAATTAAACTGGAGATAAATGAGTAAAATAAGAGTTTTTAATTTTGAGCCATGATCAAGACCTCTACAAAAAACAATTGTTAGATAGATCTTGAAAATTTAACACAATGGGCTCTTAGGTCTGTGGACTTGGGATTTGGCTGGTCCAACCAAAGACTTTCCCTCACGCCCAAGATCTGAATCTTGATTAAGTCTCTGGACACTTAAGATTAAGTTTTTAGCATCAAAAGGGACTAGATACACGTAAAAACCCTCAATATCCAGAGATACCTGCTAGATCAATCATATTAGAACGCTTTTCTAAAACCCAATACCTAATGCAAGATACCATTGCAAATAGATAATCCAACTGTTGGCGAATGAATGAAATACTTATAAAATTTAATTCAATAGAGCATTTAGGCACATGATTCAGAAAAATATTACCAGTAGACAAAAGATGAACACCACCATGAATAAACTGTTGATATCTAGTAGCATTGGATGTTCTCTAAGTCCCAAAATTTGTAGGGAGGCTTAGACACATGTATTCCATAATACCCAGAAATCGTTTTCGGAAATTCCACCCAAAGACAATTTTATTAAAATAACTAATTATTTTTAATGGAGGTCTAAGTCTAAACTTAGGGAATTAAAATCATTAAAGGGTATTAATCTAAACTGTGGGTGAAACTTCTAGAAGAAGATGAAGATTGAGTTAAGCCATTGATTAGAATCTAATCTAGGCCATTGGTTCTCAACTGGAGGATTATAAAGACTTTGATGGGCATTTGGAAAACACACCAGGCAGATACTCAGTGACCCGAGTAAAATCGATTTTCTCATTGGGCGAAGTTTGACAAGAGGAAATCGATTCAGAGGGAGAGTTGCAGGTGAGGAGTGAGAGGGTAGCAACATTAGTCGGGAGTGCAAGAGCAGAAGAGCAAAGAAGAGAAGTGGCAGCACAGAAGCTGTGACGCAGAGGTACAACGCAGAGGCTGACGCTGGGACTGCGCAGTCCTCACGCAGAATCTCACAGTGAGAAGTAGAGGGGGCATCAGGTCCTCTCTTGGATCAAAATTTCCCAAGGAAGTGTGAGAGAACTGTCAGTAAATTAGAGATTTCTCTTCTATTTTGCTGGTTGTATCTTGTAAAAGAGATTTTTTGCTGAAGATTAATAAAGAAACCCTCATTTGCTGCACTGGTTTTCCCGCATTGGGTTTTTCTGGGGACAATTGTCCAAAAATAACTGTCATTGTGATTGTACTTGTGTTAGTATTTTTCTTTGCATTTATTTTCTGCAGTATTTTAATTGTGAAGGCTGCAGTATAATTTATTTCGATATTTGTCGTAGAAACACTATGAATAACTTATTTATGAATTAATAAGTAGAAGAAATAATATCAGTTACTGTAGTTGGATTTCTATCTAGAAATTTCCTCATGGTATAAGAGCGCAGATCGTAAGCAGAAGAGCTTAGAAGCAGAGAGGAAAAGGATTTCAAAATCATTGCAGAGGCAGCGATTCAAAACCCCAGAGGCAATGCAGTTCGAAGGCCAAGGAGGACGATGTTTTGAGGAGAAATCGGTTTCTCTGAGTGAGTCGACAGAGAAATTCGATCTCCAGGTCGAAGCTTACCAAAGGCAGAAGGGAACAACGTATTGTTTCCTTGCAGAGGAGATCTTCAAGCTGGGACACAGATATTTTGTAGCAATTGCTGGGGCAGAAAAGCGTCAGATAGGGAAATAACACAAAGAAGGATGGAAAATCAAGATGTCTCTGGATTATATTCTAGATTAGAAGAAGAATTCACATGCTTGGTAAGTTCAGCATCAACAAATGTTTGGTACATTGATAGTGGGGCTTCAGCCAATATGATTGAAGTAGGAGAATATTTCTCGAGCTATCAAGAAGAGAAAATGGACTTCCAGATTACTATGGGAAATAGAACAAAGTGTACTCCAATAGGGAGAGGTGCCATAGCATTTTAGACGGAAACAGGAACCAACATCCAAGCCACTAATGTTTTGCATGTGCTTGGATTAGGAATGAATCTAATTTCAGTGTCCCAGTTACAGAACAAGGGTTACGATGTATACTTCATTGGAAATAAAGTATATGTCAAACATCCAAGCTGGAAGAAGAAGAGACAAATCGAAGGTCGAAGCAACAGATTGTATAGGTTGCAGCTCGAGTCTCCAATGGCACTAATAGGCAACAATCTTAATGGTGAAAAGGAACTGAATGAGCTGTGGCACAAGCAAATGGGACACACCATCAAGCATTGAGGATGCTCAAAGAAATTGTTACATGAGTTCTAGTTCTTAGTACTGAGCATGATGATATATGCAGAGGATGCATACTAGGGAAGTGTGCAAAAGTATCTTTTTTCCAAGAGTAAAAATAGAGCAGAGGGTGTATTGGGATTGATACACTCAAATATCTATGGTCCAATGTCCACAAGAGCTCTTAGTGGTGGCAAATACTTCGTTACCTTTATTGATGATCACTGTAGGAAAACCTGGATCTATTTTTTAAAGACCAAGGATGAGGTCTTTGATCAGTTCAGAGAATTTAAGGCTCTCGTTGAGAACATGACAGGAAAAAAGATAAAGGTATTGCATTCAAATAATGGTGGAGAATATATAGACAATGACTTCATAGATTTTTGCGCAAAAGAGGGCATCAAAAGAGAATGGACAACTCCATATAATCCAGAGTAGAATGGAGTAGCAGAGCGTAAGAATAGAACTATTGTTGGGGTGGCAAAGGCTATGTTGTATGATCAAGATTTGCCTAGATTCTTATGGGAAAAATCTTGCAATACAACGGTGTGTATCCATAATAGAACTCCTCATAGAGATTTGGGGAAGAAAATGCCGGAAGGTGTTTTCACAGGGAAGAAGCTGAAAGTCAGTCATCTCAGAATATTCAGAAGTATGGCATATTGTAACATTCCTGATGAGGAGCGAGTAAACTGGATCATATTGCAGAAAAGGGGTACCTTGTAGGATATAGCGAGACTTCAAAGGCATATAGAATCTACATTCCTAGCAGTAGGAAGATTGTAGTAAGATGGGATGCGAAGGTCATGGAGGATAGAGCTTTTAGGAAATCCCGAGAGATGCCAGCAGAAGATCAGTCAGTAGATATCCCTTTAGTCCAACAAAAACAGGGGCAACAAGGAGGACAAGCAGGAGGACAGACACCTAGAACTACCACAGTGACCAATACCATTATTTCCTCATAAGAAGGAAATCGAAGTAGTTCTCAACAAGTGGAACGGTAGGAACAGGAAGGGGATTTGATCGAGCCTCCCACCACCAGTGGCAGAACTAGTAGAGAAGTACGACAAACATTGAGGGATGCAAAGGAGTTTGTTGGAGCTCCTAGAACCGAGAAAAGGTAGCGTAGACAATTTGACAGATACCAAGCCTTGGTAGCACAGGTTGAAGGACCCTCTAGCTTTCAGGAAGTTGTACAACACCAAGTATGGTTGGATGCCATGGTAGAAGAGTATAGTTCTATCATGACGAATGATGTCTAGGAAGTTGTACCTAGGCTAGAGGATAGATTAGTTGTAGGATCAAGATGGATCTACAAGATCAAGTATGCTGCAAATGGCAGTATAAAGAAGTACATGGCTAGGTTTGTAGCAAAGGGGTACGCACAAAAAGAAGGAATAGACTATGAAGAAACCTTCGCCCCAGTAACCAGATATACTTCTATCAGATCTGTTATATCCCTACCAGCTCAAATGGGATGGGAGATTCACCAGATGGATGTCAAGACAAAATTCTTGAATAGGGTGATACAAGAAGAGGTGTATATAGAACAACCCAAAGGCTTCGAAACTCATGAGAAGAGAACTCATGTATGTAGGTTAAAGAAAGCCCTGTATGGGCTCAAACAGGCACCCAGAGCATAGTATGGTCGGATTGATAGTTACTTGCAGCAGTTGTGATTCGTCAAGAGTGATGCTGATCCCAATCTCTACTATCTAACGGTGGAGAATGAACCACTTATTCTAGTATTATATGTGGATGACTTGTTTCTAACAGGGTCATCTAGGCTCATAAAGGACTGCAAGAAGAATCTTGCAGTGATGTGAAAATTGCGATTTTATCGGAAAATTGCGATTTCCAGTTTTCAACGATTTTATCACCCAATTTTTAAATTATTTTTTGAAATAACCGCAATAACAACCAAAAAATCGCGATTTGATGGATACTTATCGTTTGGCCGGTGGACAACCCGTTTATAAGACCAAAAAATGATTTTTTGAAATTCGTTTGAACAGATAGCGGCAACGACGTGGTTTTGGAGTGACCTAGGAGAAAAAGCTTGGTTGTTTGGGAGCTGATTGGAGGAGAAAAACGGATTGAGAGCTAAGGAGGAGAGGAATTGTCTCCAACAAACTGGTATGGGCACCAAAATTTTGTGTTTTGTAACTTTGTTTTGGTTTTTTTTTATGTTTTTGGTTGGGTTTGGAATCTGGATAACCCATTGTTTATCAAATATTTCAATGGGTTATCAAATACTTTTGAATTGATTTGATGGGTTTTTGTTTGTTAAATTGTCAAAAAATCCATGTGTTTTGTCATGTTACTCATGTATGTAATTTTTTTTAGTTTTTGTAACTTGTAATTCTTATTTTGCCATAGGTTCACCATTCAACTTCAAAGTTTAAAGTCTAAACTTCATCTTACAAATTTAACACTCAAGAGTCAAGAGTTCAACCAAGTTACAAACATGCCAAGGAAATTGGACCCTCTGTGGGAATTTGGTGCACCTGATGGAGGGTTTGATAAAATAAACTTGTTTTACAAGTTGTGTGGGCAGCATATGTCAGGGGGGTTTATAGATTGAAGTATCACCTTGCACAAATCCCTGGATTTCATGTAGGGCCTTGCAAAAATACAAATCCAGAAATCATCCGAAAAGCCATGAGATCATTGGAAAATTTAGAGCACAATAGAGAGGCCAAAGCAGAAATGAAGAAGAAACTAACAAAGACTGTGTTACGCTCAGGTAAACAAGAAAGTGACACTGGTTCTACTTCAGCATCAATATCTACAACCAACCCGGTAGCTGCCTCATCATTTTTTGTTCGTAGAACCACGTTTAGTTCACAACCATCTATCATTTCAATGCTTAAAAAAACTGAGAAAGAACAAGCTAACAAGTTGTTGGCCAAATTTTTCCTTTGCAGTGATATTCCTTTCAGCGTTGCAAGGAATAATCCATTTTTCCAGCATGTTGTTGATGCTATTGCAACTGTTGCCCCAGGGTACAAAATCCCTTCTTATGATGACTTTAGAGGCCAGAATCTTCAAAATGAAAAGGTTGATTGCACCAAAAGATTGGAGGAGTTTAGGGCATCATGGGCACAAACAAGACGCACTGTGATTTCAGATAGTTGCACCGACCAAAAGGGGAGAACCCTTATAAACTTCTTGGTTAGTTGTCCCAAGGGGACAATGTTTATGGAATCTGTTGATGCATCTTCACATATCAAAGATGCTAAAACTTTATGTGATTTGCTGGATGTGTTTATTTTGGAGATGGGTGCAAAACATGTTATCCAATTCATAATGGACAATGCTGCAAATTATGTTGCTGTTGGCAGGATGCTTATGGAGAGACATCCTACTTTATTTTGGATATCTTGTGCTGCACATTGTATTGATTTGATGTTGGAGGACTTAGGGAAAATTTTCTTTGTCAAAGATATTGTTGAGTCATAAAAAAGCATTACAAAATTTATATATAATCATACATCTGTGCTTAGCTTGATAAGAAAATTCACCAACAACAAAGAGTTGGTGCGCCTCGCCATTACATGGTTTGCCACCAGTTTCATATCTCTTCAATCCCTCTTGAATTCTATGTGGGATGTGAAGAGAATGTTTCTTTCAGAGGAGTGATGTGCTTTGACAATGAGCCGTAAACTAGAGGAAGAGGCCATATGTAGATTAGTTTCATATCAGGAAGATTTCTGGGCGGGAGTGCAGGAGGTGGGCACTGTTACTGAACCTTTGGTAAAGGTTCTTCGATTAGTTGATGGTGAGATGCCCACAATGTGCTATTTGTATGAGGCCATGGACAGGGCGAAAGAATCCATTCTGGCCTACTATGATGATAAGGGAGATGGGGGTTTCAGAGACAACTCCTCCTATGGGAAGTGATTGATGAACGATGGAACAACACACTCCATCGTCCCATTCATGCTGCAGGGATCTACCTGAACCCTGCATTTTCTTACCGATGTGGGTTCGTATTTGATGCTGAGATCATGGATGGATTCTTAACCTGTGTTCAGAGGATGGTGCAATCTCTAGCAGAACGTACAAAAATCTCCAAAGAAATTGAGACATACAGGATGGCAGGTGGTACATTTGGCTTTGACATGGCTGTGATTGATAGGATGACTAAAATGCCAAGTATTTTTTCGTTTGTTTCAAATTTCATTGTCTCTTCAAGTTTATAACTTCATACTTTGCTTCAACTTTCAAATTTCATTTTTTTATTTGTATGTTTATTTAAAATTTTATTTGTAATTTTTTGTAGATTCATGGTGGAGAATGTATGGTGCCAGGGTACCCCTTTTGCAAAAGCTCGCCATTCCAATCCTTAGCGAAACATGTAGCTCCTTAGGATGCGAGCGCAACTAGAGTGTATTTGAAAAAATACACAACAAGAAGTGTAACAGGTTAAACTTAAAACTTAAAATATTGCAAATTTCCAAATAATTTTTTGAATTCATTAAACAATATTTTTTTTATAATTATTATTTCATGATCTTTGTATAGGTTGGAGTCCCAACGACTTAATGACATGGTCTACGTCTACTACAATCTTCGATTGTGGGTGAGACAACTTGAGAGGATACTTGATATGGAGGCCATCTCATTGGATGGGGTTGACACCACTGCTGCAGGGAGGGTTGAGGCCGAGAGGCCTCTCATGGAGTCTGCCGATGATTGGTTAAAGCAGGATGTAGTGGAGGGGGAGGAGGATGAGGAGGAGGCAGAGCAACAGGAGGAGGAGGTGACACCATCTACCTGGGCTACCCCTGCCGCTAGCAGAGGACGTGGTCTAACTCCTACAACGCCTAGTTCTTCAGCTTCTAGAGCACAACAGAGTCCACTGCCAACTCCACCGACATCTACATCTAGAGGGGAAGGGAAAGCTAATGCATTTTCTTGCAAGAGGGGCAGAGGAAATCAGTAGTATTAGACTTTAATTATTTGGTTTATTTCATTGTGTATGACATTTGAGGCTAAGTTGGGAGTCATGAGTTAGGACTTATTATTCAGGACATGATTCACTGTTATGTGTGATGTAGCACTAGAAATGATATTATATATCTTATATATTAGATCTTTTATCATATTTATGTGTCAATGTATTTATTTTATGTTGTAGATGCTTTAGATATTAAAAAAATTGAAAAAAATGAATATTTTTGTATGTTACGATTTTTTCCCCTAGCCGATAATATCACGATAACGATTACTGCAACATTGGAATCTCGAAGCAGAATGTTGGGTAGCGGAGGCCCCGCGTAACGGTTTTGGGGCTTAAAAAACCATAAGTATGGGTAATGATATTGTAAAAAGTTCCGTGAAATGTAATAGGTCGAGTCAAAGGGTTGTCCACCCAAGAATAATATAAAATAATAGGAAGTGAGTCGGCCTGCCCATGGTCTGCGGATCATGGGAATGTATAAATAGAGCAAGGCTCTAAGGTTAGAAGTCAATTTTTAGAGTTTTTGGTTTTGATATGGTATTATGGGTTTTTGAGCACGGTGTACTGTTTTGAGTCTGTAAGTCGAAGTCGGGGGTTGTAATACGGGGGAAAGGCTCTGCAGCTGTGTGCGCAAAGGCCTGGTAGAGTCCGCAGCTGTGTGCGCGAACCCCTGCAGTTGAGTATGCAGGGCAAAAGTGGATTGTACTAAACAGAAGATTAATAAAAGCTAAGTTGGTTTTGAAATATTGCAGATCTGGTTATGCATCTGTTATGATCTCTATGTTTATGCTTTTGTTCTGGGTTTATGCAAATTTGTAAGATTGATAAGTGCACACACTGGGTATAACTATTAAATGTTTGCTTAAAGACCTTAAGAGTTAGGTCTGATCTATAATAAGCTCATTAAAATCTAAGAATCAAGAAATGCCTTGTGATCTACGCGGAGGCCTGATAGCGGTGCAGATTGGCGTGAAGGTTCAGATCAGTTCGCGACTCCTCCAGACCTTAGCAAGACATCCCTAGGGTGCAGAAATCTAGTTCCAACACCCTCCCCTACTACCTCGGGTGAGACTTCAGTTTGCGTTCCGCAGAGTGTTGCCGAAAGGGCTAGTAGCTACGGGATTTGTTTGGCTAAAACACTTCTGAACTTGGGTCAGGCCCCATCAAACCAACAAATGGTTCCGTTGCCGGGACCGGCATCTTCCTAAGGGATGTTTGATGTCGGAATACTGGAATCCTACGAAGGAAGAAATTGAGGGCTGGTTGGATCAGAAGCTTCATGAGTTCGAAGTACATCAACCCGTTGAATACCTAGATTGAAATGTTGGTACGTGAAAAAAGGGTTATGCGGATTCATTGATGTCTGGGGTAACGCGGAGTGGAAGAGGCTACCAAGGCACCGAAGGACTAGAAAACAGTCCCCTGATTTCACTTTCGCGAAAAAGTGAGGAGGAACTCACAAGGTTCTCTCCAAGAAGCGCAGTCCGATTGATCAGGCAGCGCATTCCACTGTTACCACCTCCCTCCATGCCATCACTCACTTTGCATACATTGAACCCATCCTCACCCACCCCACCTCCACCACCACCACTTAGGGCCGGAATGGCGAATGCGATCAAGTTGCTCGTGTTTAAGGGAGTAGGAAATGAGGAATCAGATCAGTTCTGGTTCGTGATAAAGGTAGTATGGGAAGCCCAAGGGGTTACAGATGATAATATGAAAAAAGCTACTTTGGTGAGCGTGCTGCAGGATCGCGCATTGACATGGTACATCAAGCACTCTAGCGATTACCCGATTGCCGGAATTGTGGAGATCCAGGATGCGCTGAACAAAGAGTTTAGTCGACCGAAATCATAAATTCAATCAATCATCGGTTTTAAGGAAATTGCGATGCTTCCAAGGGAAACTCCATGGGATCTGGATCAGCGCTTGAAGGGTACGATCCGTGAAGCTAATATGACGCTTTCCGATGCACAATACTGCTCCTGGTTTGTAGCATCCTTGACACCGCATCTGAGGACTGCGTTGTCACAGCAGAAGATCTCAACCCAGGTTGAGGCATTAGAGATAGCGATGAGGTTGAATGAAACCCCAATACAAGATCCTGGGTTGGGAGTTCAACAAATCCACGCGCAACTACAAAACCTGTGCTTGGAAATGCAGAACATGAAGCAAGATAGGGCACCGCGAGCGGAAGAAGTATGGTGTATAAAGTGCAAGGGCCCGGGTCATGACAAGGATCATTGTCCCGTATTCGCAAATTATTTGGTAGGAGGGGACCAATGCCATTGCGATCAGAGGCATAGGTAGGGCCCAGCGCCATGCCTTTGCTCTAGTGGGCGATCTGTCAGGTGGGAGGAAAGCACACCACAGACAACTGTCACCTACTGCAAAAGTTTACTCAAACCCCCCAACAGCTATTTTGCAATTTTTGTAGATCGGTGGGCCACGATGAACGAGACTGCTGTAGTTATGAATTATTGATGGATCGAACACCTGCCTATAGGATGCAGATTGAGGTGCGAGGTCAGGATCCAGCTATAGCGATGGCGCGCGGTGGGTTCCAGGGGTGAGGACAAGGACGGGGAGGAATGGGGCCAGGAAGGGGCCGCAGGCAGCTAATCTGCTATAACTGTGGAGGACCAGGACATTACGCGCGGGATTGTACCAACCCAACGAGATTATCTTGTCCGTATTGGGAGCAGTTCGATCATGAAATGGTGGATTGCCCGATGTTGATTGCACAAATGCACGAGAAAGGAGTGCTACAACCTACCCCTACTCAAAATGTCCAAATGATGAGGTTCGAACCGCGCGAAGAAGACCCCAATGTGAATATGGTGCTTAGAAGTGGCACGACCACCGGGGATGACAAGGGGAAGATACCTTCAGATGATACATGGGGTCGAAAGACTCCCACGAAGGAACCGACTGGTGGCGTAAAGGAATCAGCAATGGAAGCTAAGAAAAGCTTTGTGGAGGTCTCTACCTCAGGTAGTAAGGAGCAACCAAAGATAAGAATGGATCCGTTTATGCTTACTACCTTTTTAGAGACATGTATGAAGTTGCTACGAGACAATAAAGCTGTTAAGGGACTTCAAGAATTGATTGCTAGGTGCGCAGGACCGGGTGAACCGCGTGTTGTCCGAAAATTAGGAAGGCATGCACTGTGCACAGGTAGAGAGATGCGCTTGATAGCTCAGATCGGTGACTATGAAATGGACCAGGTGATTCTAGACCTAGGGTCAGATGCGAATGTGCTACCAAAACAGACATGGGAACGCATGGGTAGGCCCACGTTACAATGGTCTCCCATTCAATTGTGAATGGCGAACCAACAAAAGGTCTTGCCTATGGGGAGACTCCAGGGAATAACGGTGGATATTGAAGGGGCAAGCACACAAACAGATTTTGAGGTAATAGAAATTGTGGATGACAGCGACCCATACCTCGCGTTGCTAGGTATTGATTGGGCCACGGATATGAATATGATCATCAACCCAAAGAAGCGAAAGATGATATTTGAAAAGAAGTCCCTACGCGTAGTAGTTCCGTTGGATCCTACAGAAGGGCCGCGCTACGCTAAACTTGTGCGCGACGAAGGCAGTGATGATGACTTGGATTGTATCTACAAGTTAACGGCACGAGATCAGAATTGGGTGAATCCGACTGCAGAAGGAAGAATATCATGGGAGCGCACAGACTCTTGCAATGTGGATTCAGAAGAAGAAGATGAACGCTAGTATAATAGGTTGAACAAAGAAACAACGCTGAATTGCAACATGATGACTAAGTCGCTGCGTTGCGTAACAGCCCAGGCTCGAGATTTACCGACCTTATGATGGACTGATAGAGGAGGATGAATTCTTGAGCAAGTTTGAGAGCGCAGTACTGGAGGACCAGTGGTTCGATGCATTAAAATGGTGTTGTGTGCGACCCCTGCGGTTGGTGGGGAACACATGACGAAACTTTTGAAGATTGGCGCGGCTGCATGCGGATGATGTAGATAAGGTTTGGGAAGCCGGAACTACGACTAACTGAGAAATACGACAGACGGGATGACCCGCGTATGCACCTCACTAGATGGACCCAGGCCTATGGAGAAGAACCTTAGCCAGAGTGGGTACATTTATTTTAGCATACCCTGGATGTCATCCCGAGGAACTGGTATACTGAAACAGAACTCCGACATGGTATAGGCGAATGGGATATCTTGCGGGAAGGATTTTTATACATACTTATTTGAAGACCAATGGATGGATACTATGGACGATGCGTTGCAAGTTGTGAAGGCTGCCATTTTTAAAATACCATTGGAACCAGAGGAAGTAGTGTAGCCAAATTGGTCGCATCAGTTGAGCCAGGCCCTAGAATGCTACAATGTGCAAGTAGAAGATGATGAGGATGACCCGAGGAACATCAATATTTCGGAGATAGAGGGAAGTTGCGAGGTTCGCGGACCCGCGGTCGAAGACCCTGACATTATCGCGCCTCTGAAGACGAAGCAAGTGAACATTGGTACGGAGGAGGAGCCAAAGTACGCAACACTTGGAGATTATTGGGATGATGCCATGGTGGAGAAGGTCGTTGAGTTACTTAGAGAATATCAAGATTTATTCCCGGCCAAAATCACGGAGTTAAAAGGGATCCTCGGCGTCCTAGGAATGATGAAGATAACTCTGAAGTCGGACGCAAAGCCAGTCAAGCAGCGACTTTATAGGTTGAATCCAAAATATAAAGCAAAGGTCCGCGAAGTGTTGGACAAAATGCTCGCAACAGGAATCATTCAACCAGTGGAAGAATTCGACTGGGTAAGTCCTATGGTTGTATAGGAGAAAAATTAAAAGGGAGAAATTCGCATCTGTGTGGATCTCAGGAAGCTCAATGATGCATGTGTTAACGATCCATTCCCGACACCATTTACAGACGAAGTACTGGAAAATGTGGGGGGATAGGAAGCCTACTCCTTCACGGACGGTTTCTCGGGGTACCACCAGATCAAGATTGCGCCGGAGGATAGGAGTAAAACAACTTTCGCAACTGAGTGGGGCTGTTTTCAGTACACTGTGATGCCATTCGAATTGAAGAACGCGCCGGAGATACTCGCGCGTCGTGGTAGCTGCATTCAAGGAATTTATACATAAGTTTTTAGAAGTATATCTTGATGATTGGACCGTCTTTGGGCTAGTCAAGAAACATATCGTGAGCTTACGGCTAATATTGGGTACTTGTCGACGACACCAGATTGCGTTCAATCTAAAGAAGTGTACTTTTCTCGTCCCCTTCGGGAACTTGCTCGGCCATGTGGTCTACAAGCAGGGCTTGATGGTAGACCCGACAAAGATTGCTGTTATACTCAATCTGCAAGCACCACGAAGTGTCAAACAACTGCGCGCTGCGCTGGGAGTCGGGACATACTGGTTACTATCGAAAGTTCATAAAGAGTTACACACAGATCATGACACCGATGGAACAATTGTTGAAAAAGGACGCTACTTATTGTTGGAATGAGGAATGTAACAAAAGTCTGGAAACTCTCAAGGAAAAGATGGCATCAACTCCCATTTTGGTCTTTTCGAAATGGGATGTCGAATTTCACGTGCATGTTGATGCGTTGTGTATCGCACTGGGCGCGGTACTCACACAGGAAGGAGCAGAAGGAATTGATCACTCGATCGCGTTCGCAAGTCGACGATTGTCCAAAGCTGAAAAGAACTACACTACTGAGCGTGAGGGGTTGGCGATGGTATACGCGCTCCAGAAATATTGCAACTATCTACTCGAGGGACACTTTAAGATGTATACTGATCATTCCGCATTAAAATGCTTAGTCAATAAGCTTGTGTTGGGGGGGCGCATTTGTAGATGGTTGTTATTATTTCAGGAATATGATTTTGAAGTCATCGTAAAGCCGGGATGTCTAAATGCAGGCCTAGACCACCTGTCCCGAATTGAGAATGGTGAAAAGCCCATAAATTTGGAGGAGGGACTAGCTAATGCATAGCTCCATGCACTGCACGTCGCGGATGGCCACTTTGAGGATATAATTCACTTCTTAACCACAGAACCCCGCCGCAGGGGTATTCTGTTCAGCAGAAGAAAGAACTGGTGATACGTGCAACAAACTTTACTGTTATTGCAGGACATCTCTACAAAATGGGCAACGGTGAAATATTACGCAGATATGTGCCTGAATTCAAGCGAGGATAGATCCTTGCCGAAGCACATGGGGGGCTTGCAGGAGGACATTATGTGGGACGTGCCATAGCACAAAAGATTCTTCGCGCTGGACTATGGTGGCCAACTCTGCATCAAGACTCAAAAGCATACTGTCGGGCTTGCGACGTATGTCAATGGACTGGGAAACCATCGTGGAGGGATGAAATGCCGCTCAAGCCACAAATGACGCTGCAACCGTTTGAAAAATGGGCGATCGACTTTGTGGGGCCTATCACACCTCAAGGAAAGACGGGTGCGCGCTATATCATCACAGCGACAGAATACTTGACCCGATGGGCGGAAGCACAACCAGTTAAGGACTGCACGGTCGCTACCGCTGCGAAATTTTTGTTCGAGAATGTGTTGACACGGTTTGGATGTCAAAAAATTCAGATGAGCGACCGCAGAATGCACTTCCTGAATGAGATTATTAGCGCGCTCACTGAGGAATTCCAGATATATCACCAACAGAGTACGCCATACCATCCGCAAGTAAATGGGACTGTCGAAGCGTTCAACAAGATTTTGGAGACTGCGTTGACCAAGGTATATAATGCGCAGCGAAATGATTGGGACTTGCACATCCCTGCTGTGCTATGGGCATACTGAACCACATGCAAGAAGTTGACGGGCCAGACACCTTACTGGTTAGTCTATGGCATGGAAGCCGTAATGCAATGGAATACATTGTACCTTGTTTGCGAATAGTAGCAATGATAGGCATGGCTGACCGCGGGGCTTTGGAAGAAAGGCTCGCGCAACTGGAGGAACTTGAAGAGGAACGGTTTTTGGCTGGATTCCATTAGTAGGTATAGAAGCAGTGAGAAAAAGCTTGGCATGATCGTCATATCAAGTTGCGCACGTTCAAAGAGAATGATCTAGTATTACTATATGACAGCAAGTTCGAGAAATTCCCTGGCAAGCTCCAAATGCATTTGTTGGGACCCTATGTAGTCAAAGAAGTCATAGATGGAGGCACGGTCCAGCTTGCCAAGCTTAATAGAGAACCCTTTCCGGGCAGAGTAAATGGCAGTCGCTTGAAGCTCTACACGAGTGGGCCAACCGCCTGACTAACCGACCGAAGGACAATCTCACTGCTCTAGCCAATTGAAAGAGAGCGCGGGACGATAAAGCAATCTGTGGAGAAGCTGCGCGACAACAAGGGTGCGCATAGATTTGGTCTATCCCAAGGATCGCGGTTGCGTAGAAGGGGCTGTGCTTCTGCGGGGACAAGCAGAGAGGTGATCATTGCGTGACAAGATGTCTGACTCATGGCGAAAAGGAGCAGGCGACGGAGAATTAAGAGACGAGGTACGAGCCAGATTCGGAACGATCTGCCGCA
Organism: Pinus taeda; assembly: GCA_000404065.3. Taxonomy (NCBI): domain Eukaryota; kingdom Viridiplantae; phylum Streptophyta; class Pinopsida; order Pinales; family Pinaceae; genus Pinus; species Pinus taeda. Next base: position 20,763 of record APFE030655103.1, read on the forward strand.
GGCTTGACGTTACGGCGCCAGAAATGGAGGGAACGACTAAATTTGAATTTCAAAACTCTTATAAAACACAAGGGGGTATCCATCGCACAATCTGTGGTTCCGAGCAAAGTAAGCTATTGTGCCTTTCCACCGGTATTGATCTGTTCATCATTGACATTAAAGGAGTTAGCCCGAGGGTTGGGATATGGCCAATGGAGATGTAAGACTTTCTGGATAGTGTGGTGTCGACGGCCGCGGGCGTCGCGCAAAGTTCAAGCACCAACGTTAGGGGATGTACTGGAAATTCTTAGACACAAAGCAAAACTGGTTCGGATGCCGCTGCCTAATCCATGGGCTGGCCGGCGACCCATCAAAGATAAGGGAAAGCCTGTGAATATGGAGACAAATGCTGGAATTGCAGTTAACAGTTCGTCTCTGATGAACGGGGAAGATGGGGATCTCGCAGACAACAACACCCTTCTTGCAAAAATGCAACACAAGCTGCAGCAGGCAGTGCGTATAATAGTAGACCAGATATCGGAAATTCGCTGCTATGGCGCGAGGAGTTCCCATATGCGGCACCCCACCTGGAGCTAAAATCCTATGAGGGGGTGCTCTCTGTTAACCGAGCAGAGCAGAATGAGCATCATCGGTTGCACGAATTCGTAGAAGCAATGGAGCAGGAGCTTGAAGAAGCGTTGCAGGAGACAAAGAGGGAGCAACATAATGTAGTAAGTCACTCGTAGGGATGGAGCAGCGCGTATCACCGTATTGATGAGTGACTCGGGACGAGTCACGATGATTATGTTGGGGCCTTGTTGGGTAGCGGAGGCCCCGCGTAACGGTTTTGGGGCTTAAAAGACCATAAGTATGGGTAATGATATTGTAAAATGTTCCGCGAAATGCGCGAAATGTAATAGGTAGAGTCAAAGGGTTGTCTGCCCAAGAATAATATAAAATAATAGGAAGTGAGTCAGCCAGAGCAAGGCTCTAAGGTTAGAAATCAGTTTTTAGAGTTTTTGGTTGTGATATGGTATTATGGGTTTTTGAGCACGGTGTACTATTTTGAGTTTGTAAGTCGAAGTCGAGGGTTGTAATAGGAGCAAGAGGCTCTGCAACTGTGTGCACAGAGGTCTGGTAGAGTTCGCAGCTATGTGCGCGGACCCCTGTAGCTGAGTGCGCAAGGCAGAAGTGGATTGTATTGAACAGAAGATTAATAAAAGCTAAGTTGGTTTTGAAATATTGCAGATCTGGTTATATTCTCGTTATGCATCTGTTATGATCTCTATGTTTATGATTTTGTTCTGGTTTATGCAAATCTGTAGGATTGATAAGTGCGCGCACTGGGTATAACTGTTAAATGTTTGCTTAAAGACCTTAAGAGTTAGATCCGATCTATAATAAGCTCATTAAAATCTAAGAATCAAGAAACGCCTTGTTGATCTACGCGGAGGCCTGATAGCGGTGCAGATTGGCGCGAAGGTCCAAATCGCTTCGCGACTCCTACAGACCTCATCAAGACATCCCTAGGGTGTGGAAACCTGCTTCTAGCACCCTCCCCTACTACCTCGGGTGAGACTTCAGTCCGCACTCCATGGACTGTTGCCGAAAGGGCCTGTAGCTGCGGGATTTGTTTGGCTAAAACACTTCTAAACCTGGGTCAGGCCCCATCAAGCCAACATAGAAATTGACATGAAGGATATGGGGTTGAATTGTTGATGCATTATTTTCTAGGGTTGGAAGTATGGCAGAAGGATGGGGAGATCTTCCTTGGACAAGGAAGATATGCTACAAAGATTATGAAGAGATTCAGAATGCAGGATTGTTGGCCCATGGCTACGCCCATGATCACCAACTAGAAGAAAATAGATGCATCAGGAGACAAAGAGGTGGACCCCGCCTTGTACAGAGAACTCATTGGGTCGCTCATGTATTTGGTCAACACTAGGCCATACATTTGCTTTGTTGTCCAGTGTCAACACCCTTAGTCAGTTCATGGTGGAATCGAAAAGGGTACATTGGGCAGCAACTAGGCACATTCTTAGATATGTGCGTGGAATAGTCGGATATGGGTTGAAATACACCTAAGAAGATGGCGTCAGGTTGAATGGGTTCACAAATGCAGATTGGGAAGCTAGTTTAGTAGACTGGAAAAGAACCTTCGAGTATTGCTTCGGTGTTGGATCAGGAATGATCTCTTGGTGCAGTAGGAAGCAAAAGTCGGTAGCTCTAAGCTTATCAAAAGTAGAATATATGGCGGCCAACATAGCTATGTGCGAAGCTATATGGCTTAGAAAACTGCTTGTGAGTCTGTTAAGGAAAAGGATGGAGGCGACCAATATTTTCTGTGATAATCAGAGTTGCATTAAACTCTCTTAAGAATCCAGTGTTTCATGATTGGTCAAAACACATTGATATTAGATATCACTTTATCAGAGACTCTTCAGCGTGTGGCCGTACAGTTGCAATATGTCTCCACAGGAAATCAGGTAGTAGACGTACTCATAAAAGCTCTAGGAAGAGCAAATTTCATCTAGTTCAGGTAGCAAATGGGTATGGTAGAGAATCTGTTTCAGTAGCAGAAACAGATGGTTTCTCAGTTGCAGCAGCAGTTGGAGAACGTTGTAGTGCAGATGCAGTGTTGGCAGTGGCAGTGGCAACAACAACATGGATGCAGAATTTGAGAGGGAGTTGCAGTACAGATGTAGTGTTGACAGTGGCAGGGTAGGGTCAGCAACACTTGTGCTGTAGTTGGTAGACAGGATGTCAGACATCAACAACACAGAAGCAGATTTTACAAAACAGAGTAATGCTTCAGAAGGATGTATTGCTAGAGCACATTCCTAGCTAAGAGGGAGTGTTGATTTCTGGTAGCATTGGTATGCTCTAAGTCTCAAAATTTGCAGGGAGGCTTAGACACATGTATTCCACAATACTTAGAAATCATTTTCGGAAATTCCACTCGGAGACAGTTTTATTAAAATAATTAATTATTTTTAATGGAGGCCTAAGTCTAAATTTAGGGAATTAAAATAACTAAAGTGTATTAATCTAAATTGTGGGTGAAACTTCTAAAAGAAGATGGAGATCGAGTCTAAATGAGCTAAGCCATTAATTAGAATCTAATCTGGGTTGTTGGTTCTCAACTGGAGGATTATAAGAAGGACTTCGATGGGCATTTGGAAAACACACTAGACAAATACTTAGTTACCCGAGTAAAATCGATTAAAGTTCGGCAAGAGGAAATCGATTCAAAGGGAGAGTTGTAGGTGAGGAGTGAGAAGGTAGCAACATCAGTCGGGGGTGCAAGAGCAAAAGATGCGGAGCAGAGAAGAGACAACGCAGAAGCTGTGACGCAAAGGGACGACGCAGAGGCTGACGCTGGGACTGCGCAGTCCTCACGTAGTGAGAAGCAGAGGGGGAAACATGTCCTCTCATGTAGGAATTTACAGGGTAAGTTCCTCAGATAGAACACCAAAGGACACCACTCACAAATAGATCACAGATTAATACACCAGTATTCTTGACGTGGTTAAAACCCTCAAAGAGGGAAACAGTCCACGACCTGAGCCAACGTGGCCACTTCAGGCAATTTATTAATGTAAA
>APFE030655103.1:24373-89888 GCA_000404065.3 Pinus taeda
AGAACATATCGTGACCATTGGATTGTAAGTTACAAAAAGTACGTACTAAAGAAACACACTTTACCTAACTATACACTAGACCAAGTTATACGTAACTATTTCTTATGTGTCGGAATATCCTAACGCCCCCCCTTAAGAACAACTTGGGATAGGATTGAAGGATGTATAAATATGACACAATAGGAGAAGGAAGGAGGCATTAGAGCCTATCCCCCCTTAGTGACAACTTCCTGAACTCCAACCATAAATCGAAGTTTAGTAAACTTCGCCTTTGTGAGAGCCTTTGTAAAGATGTTTGCAACTTGATCATTGGTTGAACAATGTTGCACTTCAAGAACATGGTCATGAATGAGCTTTCTGATGAAGTGCATGTGTAGTTCAATGTGTTTGCTGCGCAGATGTTGGATTGGATCTTTGCATAGTTGAATGGCACTTTGATTATCACACCAAAGTGTAGTCGGATGCTGCTGCTAAAAGCCAAACTTTGATAGGATCTGACGAAGCCACAGGGCTTCCTTACTAGCTTCTATGACACCACAATACTTTGCTTCTGCTGAAGAAATAGAAATGGCACTTTGTTTCATGCAAGCCCATGTAATAGGTCCAGAACCAAGAGTGAAGACATATCTTGCAATAGACTTTTGATCATCAGGGTCACCGACCCAATCAGAATCAGTGAAACCAACCAATAGAGGAGATGCTTCTGTATTGTAATGAATCCCAAATTGAACTGTACCTCGAACATAACGAAGTATTCTTTTAGCTGCTTTCCAATGACTTTCATGTGGGTTTTGCGTAAACTGAGCAATAAGGCCAACAACAAAGGAAAGGTCAAGAAGGGTATGGGTCAAATACAAAAGTTTTCCTACAAGCTGATGGTATAAGGTAGCATCAACTTCAGGGGAAGTACAAGTGACTAAAAGTTTGGCTCCAGACTGAAAGGGAGAAGGGGTTAGCTTACAGTCTTCCATGTGAAAGTGGCGTAGAAGATCAAAGGCATACTTGGATTGGGAAATGGAAATACCTTTCTTGGATTGCAAGACTTGAAGACCAAGAAAATAATGCCAGTGTCCTAAGTCTGTCATTTCAAACTGCGTTTTAAGGCTGGACTTCACATGGTTTATAAGGTTGGGATCACTATTAGTAAGGATAAGATCATTAACATAATGTACAAGAATGATATGAGACTTAACCACTTTCTTGGTGTAGACAATATTGTTAGGATGACACCTAGAAAAGCCAGTATCTAAAAGAAAGCTATCCATTTTGGCATACCAACCCCGAGGGGCTTGCTTGAGACCATAAAGGGATTTATTAAGCCGACATACAAGGCTGGAGTCTGTTTGTATAAAGCCAGGAGGTTGTTCCATATAGATTTCTTTATGCAAGTCCCCATGCAAGAGGACAGATTTAACATCCATTTGACAGACTTCCCATTTGAAAGAGGCAACAAGGGAAAGAACAAGGTGGATAGAGTTCATTTTGGCAACATGGGAGAGGGTTTCAGTATAGTCAATGCCTTCAACTTGTGAAAAACCCTTAGCAACAAGACGAGCTTTATGTTTATCAAATTTTCCATCTGGTCCAAACTTGGTTTTGTAAACCCATTTGCATCTAACAATTTTTCGTCCCTTTGGAAGAGGAACAATATCCCATGTATCATTTTCCAATAATGAACGATATTCTTCATTCATAGCTGCATCCCAATCTGGATGGCCGGAAGCTTCTGCAAAGGTGTCATGATCATAATTCGCTGAAGCTTGAGCCAATAAAGAAGAGGCTTTATCGAACTAAGAACGTGTACGTTGCTGATTTGTAGGATCGCCTGCAAGAGCACCTGCTGCATCCCAAGTAGCACGGACCCATTTTGGAAGCTGAGGAGCTGAAGGAGGATCCCGAAAAGGTGGGGGAGGATTGTCATCCTCGCTGTCATCATCTGAAGAAGAAATATTTTCAGAAGTAGAAGGGATAGAAAGAGGTGGCACATCCTTCGAACTAGGCTCGTAGGCCGATATACTTTCAACAAACTTTACATCTCTTCTAATGATAACATTTTTGGATTTAGGTGGAAGAAGTCTATATCTTTTGACATCTTCAGAATATCCAACAAAATACATTTTTCACTCTTAGGTTCTAAGGTTTTATGTTTCTCATCAGAAATATGGGCCCATGCTTCACTTATAAAAACACGAAAGTGACTAACATTTGGTTTAATTGAGCTCCATGCTTCTTCTGAAGTGATATTCTTTAAAACTTTAATAGGAGTGCGATTTACTATGTAATTTGCACAGTTAATTGCTTCTGCCCAAAAATTAAGACTAAGCCCTTTATATTGAAGCATACAATTAGCCATTTTCTTTAAGGTGCGATTCTTCCTTTCAGCTACACCATTTTGTTGTGGAGTATATGGAACAGTATGTTGCAATTGAATTCCATGCTCAGTGCAAAAGTTAATGAATTTGTTGTTAACTTATTCTCCACCATTATCAGATCTTAGCTTAAGAATTTGATGTCCAGATTGTTTCTCAACAAAGGCCTTAAAGGCCAAAAACTCTTGAGTTTTAAGAAGTATACCCAAGTGCGTCTAGAGAAATCATCAATGAAAATTAAGAAATACTTGTAGCCAGAGAATGAAACAACTGGAAGTGGACCACATAAATCACTGTGCACAAGCTCTAAAGGGGTTGAGGCATGCCAAGAGGCACGATTTTCAAAACTATCTAGATGATGTTTTCCGAGTACACATTCGGAACAAACATCATCTCTGCAAGATACCATATTTTTCTCACATAGATTTTGAAGGGAGCGATAGTTGAAGTGACCAAATTGCTCATGCCAAAGTTTTCTCGCTTCATCATTATGAACAACAAATACCGAGGGAAGAGTCGATGACCCAAAGTTGTTAAACTTATACAACCTTGTAGAATCATCAACAATGCCAGTAGCTAAAATCTGTCTAGGATCTCTTAGGTCCTTAATTACAATATCATGGGGTGAAAATTCAATGGTTTTACCTTCACTTGCATGAGTTATCTGATATACAGATAGAAGGTTGTATGATAAGTTAGGAACACATAATACATCATTAAATTGACCATTGTCTAGATGAATAGTTTCAGTCCCTACAACATTAAGAGATCTATCATCATCAACATATATATTTTTGGTGTTACAATCATTTAAAGAAGAAAACATGGCTTTGTTTTTGGCCATGTGATAAGAAGCTCCAGAATCAATGAGCCACTCATGAGAATGAGAAGAAGAAGATACATTTAGTGCATAAACAGACCGAGATGCTTGACAACCACATGCAGAAAGTGTTATTCCTGATGATGAAGTTGAAGTTGAAGAGTGCTTCAAATGGATGTTATGCTTCTTCATTGATGCTTCCAAGGCTTCCATCTTTTTAAAGCATTTGGATTCTAAGTGGCCATCACGATTACAAAAGTTGCAATGCCTAACAGTCTTCTTCCCTTTGCTTTTATTTGCCTTATCATTTTGTTGAATTGATTTTTCATTTTGAGACTGAAATTGCTTAAGACCCTTGTTTGGTTTAGAACCATTCTTTTTAGGATGCTACTTCTTAGGATTCTTTGAATTTGGTTGCTGCTGAGCTGCTAAGGCTTTCTTAGAAGAGTTTCCAATATTAAGAAGACCAAGATGTAAGAGTTTTTCTTGTTCTCTTATTAGAGAATCACAAAATGCATCAAGAGAGGGGGACTTGTAGTCTTGTCCTTGAGAAATAAAAGTTTCTCTTGTAGAATGGAAGGTGGAAACAAACACAGAGTAGGCTAGTCCCAACTTAGTAAGAATGGAATAGATAAGGTTACCATCTTCTTTCTTAACCTTAACACCTTCCAAGAGAAGTCTAAGGGTCTTGAACTTGGACAAAAAGTCTTCAATGGAAGAAAAATTATTGGGATCCAACGTAAGCAACTCATTTTTGAGTTGATGGGCTCTAATTTCATTTTTAATTCCAATTTTTTTTTTGAGTTGTTTCATTGCTTCATCAGGGGTATCAAGTTCTGCGATATGGAATCTAAGGTCTAGAGAAATAGATATCCCTATCAACCCATGTGCTTGATCTTGCCTATTTTCCCATTTGGCTTGCTTATCTTCACCTTTAGGTTTAGACTCTTGGCCTGAGGCTATTCTATAAAGATATTTACTTCTAAGTAAATCCTCCATGTAGGACAACCATTGGAAGTAGTTGGTGCTGTCAAGAATAACTTGGCATGGAATTTTCATTTTAACAGAAACTGAAGCTGTAGATGCTGAAATTAAGCGTTCCAATGGAAAGACCTCAAAAAATTAGGCCGATTAAAAAACAATGGTTCTGAAAATGGCTTCCGGATGAAGAAGTTATGGCTTTTTGAAGAAAAGTTGTTGAAGATGCCGACGAAGTACGTGAATGTGCGGAAGCAAATAATAATGTTATATTTAAACCCCCCCCGCCCCCCTCCAAACTTAATCTAATTAGCTCACTTTTTAAATTTTTTTATGTGATCCACTTTTATAAATAAGTGAAAGTCATTTTCACAATGGTAATTTTGAGCTACCCACTAAATTGTAATTTAAATAAAAGATAAAGAGACTTTAGAATTTTAAGTGACTCACTTTTTATAATGGGTGAGAATACTTTTACATAAAGTAACTTTAAAACATAAGTTACATGTGATTTTTGAAAAAGTAACTCAACAAAAAGAAAACTTGAACCCAAGACCTCTATTCTCATAAAGTAATTTTGGACCAAGTGAGCTAAGTTTAAAATGTTAGTAATTTTTGGAAAGGGGAAGGTGTTTTTTTTTTTTTTTGTCACTAGAGCTTTAGAGTGCATGCTTACTTGAGAAAGCCCTTTTTGCCTACAAAACAAAAAACCACACAACCTAAAACGAACATGAAAAAAAACCAAACCTTACAGCTTGAAGTTAGATTTCGTCGGAAACTAATTATTTTCCTCAATGTTTCTGATTTTCCGAGATCTCACTAAGGCGTGGCGGAAAAGAGCGTACGCATGAGAAAAATATTTCCTTTCTGTTTCTGATTTGCCCAGATTGCACAGAGTCGCGGGGCAAAGAGCATACGCAGAAATGAAAGGTATGGATCTGGTATAAACAACAGAGAGATAAATAAACCGAAATAAACCGAAATAAATAGAGAGATAAATAACTAAAACTACAAATAAAAGCTGTATACCTCCAAATCTTAAAAATGACGTCGCTAGGGTTACTAGAAACCTTTTCGTGTGAAAGGAAAGAGGTTCCTCACTGGAACAGATGCTCTTAACACAATAGAGCAATCATTTCGACCCGAAAGCGGTAAGAAATAATAGATCTAGGAAACGGCAGTCGGATGCAGTTGTACCGACTTCAGAATTGGATTACCAATGGATGTACTCGTCAAATAGCTCTGATACCATGTATGAATTTACAGGGTAAGTTACTCAGATAGAACACCAAAAGACACCACTCACAAGCAGATCACAGATCAATACACCAGTATTCTTGACGTGGTTAAAACCCTCAAAGAGGGAAACAGTCCACGGCCTGAGCCAATGCGACCACTTCAGGCAATTTATTAATGTAAAAGAAAGAAAATTTACATAAGCTTCTCTCATGAATGGTCACCTTACAAATGACTCTCCATGCTCTTTAAATAGAGATCATGGACCAATTGGGTGTTAAGCCACAGATCAAGTGTCGGTAATACCAAGGAGAGAATGAATCGTCGGATCACTTCATGTCTAGAACATATCGTGATCGTTGGATTGTAAATTACAAAAAGTACATACTAAAGAAACACACTTTACCTAACTATACACTAGACCAAGTTATACTTAACTATTTCCTATGTGTCGGAATATCCTAACATCTCTTGGATTAGAATCTCATTGGGAAGTGTGAGAGAACTGTCAGTAAATTTCTCACAAAGATTTCTCTTCTATTCTGCTGGTTGTATCTTATACAAGAGATTTTTATTGAAGATTAATAAAGAAACCCTCATCTGCTGCACCGGTTTTCTTGTATTGGGTTTTTCCGGGGACAATTGTCCAAAAATAACTATGTCATTGTGATTGTACTTGTGTTAGTATTTTTCCTTGCACTTATTTTCCACAGTATTTTGATTGTGAAGGCTACAGTAGAATTTATTTCGATTTTTGCCATAGAAACACTGTGAATAACTTATTTATGAATTAATAATTAGAAGAAATAATATCAGTCACAGCAGTTGGATTTCTATCTAGAAATTTCCACATAAACCCCAAAATCTTTTCTATTAATTCCAGAAAAATATTATAGTAGTAGAGTTTGACTTAGGGCTTTCTCAAATTTTTTCGGTAATTTGAGAAGCAAATGACTTATAATTTATAGATAAATCCTCCAAGTGGAAAATAACGGCTAGTTGGCTTGATCCCTGTCAAAATAATCTTGACTGTTGATAAATATTTGATCTTCTTTTAATCTCCACCATCGAAAATCTTTATTTTTGAGGAATTTTCCAATTACTCATAAATACCATGTTTTATTAGCTCAAAAATAATAATTTTGACTTAATTTCTTCAAAAAATTGACTTTGAATTAACCACCAAGGCCAAGGGTCCAATTTTTCTTGAAAATTCCAATATTCCTTTGGTGGGGTCTTCCAAAAATTAATTTTTTAAAAGCCCACGAATTTTTCCACTTGGAGAATTTAATTTCTTTAGGACTTTTAATTTTGACTCTAATTAATTAAATTTATGGCTTAGGTTTTTAATTTATTTTTGTGAGAAAATTTAATTAATTGACACTTGAGGGGATTAATAATTTTTTCCACCCTCTAATATTTTAGCCATTGTGTTTAAAGTATATCATGCACAAAAATATTTTTTACATAAGATAATTACATTTCAACTCTCATAGGGGGAACATCCGTTCGTTATAGACTCTCAATTGATTACCCAATTCTGCGACTCAATATGATCTAGTAGACCAAGTGATTTGTAATAAAATAATTCAGCCAATTAGCTTAAATTATTCCCAAATCACTTTTACAAAAGACTTGATTAAAACACTATGACTCACTTAAGGCTTTGATGATAAATTCCACCTTAGCTTTGGAGTGAGTTTGGATGGAAAAACTTTGTTGATCATCCGTGTTTAGAAACACAAATGAATCGGTGAGACGAAAAACCTCCTAGGATGAAATTTGTTGCCAAGATAATAGGCTTACCTAGTTGTTACATACATATATGGTCTTACTAGCATCATTTATATTAACATTTTGCAGAATGGGTTTACAACTTTGACAAACTGACGACTGATGATGATGAATTCACAATGCTCTGAATGCTTGAACATGATGAAATCCCTTTGCGAAAAAGTGTACTGCTATAGGGTAGTTGACATGGAGTGGTCAATAGGGCCCATAACCATTGATTGCAAGGAGTGAAAATGTATGAAATAGAAATACATTACATGTAATAGAAGAAAGAAAGATTTGTCATTTGAAAAGTGCTAACTAATCAGTGGAAAGCTTGAATGCCCTGTTCTTTTATCCTTCTTATGGCACTTACACAAGAAAATTTCATGAGGTCCAAATATGCATTCATTGGTATCATACACATTTTGGCAGTAAGTAATTAGTGAGTAGCCTGATTGTCATCTGCTGAAACTTACTTTTAAGTTTTAACATATTCCTGAATGTACAAGCCTGCCCACTGGAACACATTTATTCTTCTGATTGTTGTTTTAATCTCCTCTTTTTGGTTATGATATTAATATAATTGTACTGACGACGAGGTCATATGTATTATCTCTGAACTTACTACTCAAGTTTAAGGCGGGTTTCTACTTTTATTTCTCATATATAGTTGTATAGAATCCACTGGAAAGCAACCTAAATTTCGTACTTCTGAGTTTTTGTTCTAGCAAGTGTTATATCTGATTATAACTACTGTATCTCTTGCCCATAGCAAAACCTTATTCAAGCTGACTATTTCACGCATTAAGTTGCTGAGGAACAAGAGGGAGATACAGTTGAATCAAATGAAGAAGGAGATTGCACAGTTTTTACAGGCTGGGCAGGAGGCTACTGCTCGTATTCGGGTGTGTGAACAAACTCTTAAGAATATTTAAAGTGGAATGCTTATTCAAGAGAAAAGCTGACCCTATGGGCATGCATTTATCATTTTATGACTAAATCTCCGAGCTGTCTTTTATGCATTTGCCCATACATGCATCATTTAAACTCTGATAAATAGAAGATGGATATTCTTATGGAGACCTGCCAATGCATTCATGCAACTAAATTTTGTACCTAGTTTTACATTTCAGGTGGAACACGTCATACGAGAACAAAACATTCTGGCTGCATATGAAATTGTTGAGCTTTTTGGTGAACTTTTAGCTGTTCGGCTCCCAATTATTGAAGCTCAAAGGTTAGTTAATCGTTTCACTTTCTGTGAATAGTGTCCAGATTCTATTCATAGGATTCAATGCAGTGTACAGAGTATGTGCATGGTGAAATTGAGTGCAAGGATTGTTTTATCTGTTTTTCAAGTTGTTTAGCTTGTTGCTGCTAGTTAATCTTGATATGCTTCAAAATTTGGATTCAGTCAGGTTTATTTGGTTGGTCTGATGTTTGGAAGAGAAACTGCTTTCCTGCAGTTTTCATGTATAGATCTAGACTTCTAGTTACTCACCTTTATTATACTTTAAGTATTCACTCCTTTTGAGACCAGAGTCTTAGTATATATACTCAGGATTTGTTACAGATTTATTATCTTTATGAGAGGTATTGGTATAAGCCACTATGATATATCTGTTATGGAATAAGTCTCTTATATAAGGGCTTACTAAAATCATTGAAATATATAATATTTTTTTGAAGATGTAGGCTACACTAAAGGTGGTGGTCTGGCGTACAGCTCATCCACGTCAACTTTACTGAATTAGCCTAATCTATGATGTCTTCATTTCTACCCTTTCCTATAACAGCTTGATTTTCCATAAGTCTCATTATGTTATATTCCTCTTAGTTTCTTTGTATATACATTATTTGTTCCTTGTTCACAGTACTGATTGAGTTGAATAAGCAATAAAGGAATCACTAACAAATTCTAAAGCTAATGTGAAGTCATTGTTTTGTCTTTACTCTGGCATGGCCCAGTTTATGCGGTCTTATTTTGGCTTTGTTTTATGATTTATCTCCATCCAAGCACCCAGATATTTTCCAGCATCTACCTGTGGGGAATTTCTTAAAAGATTCTATTATTTGACAAGCCATGGGAATTGTAATAATTAATACTTGTAGAATGATCACATACCAGCTATGTTGTACATTGAGCTAGTGTGCATTTTGTTTGTTGAAGTACCAATGTTGTGTCTTAGGACAGTTCCATTGATTGTTGTTCTATTCAATGTCAGCAATGTAGTGTTGGATGCTGTGCGTTAGGAAGGTTAAATGAATAGTGACAATGCATAAATAGAGGTCTGGAGTAAAATTATTATACATTGTATGCTCAAATTGTGCTATATTCCTCTCTAGAATAATGATATCCAATTTCCTCTCTTATTGTAAACTTGTTATTATGAAAATGCAAGTTGAGCTATGTATTGTGCTCCAAACATTCCCATACTTGGGTATGGGTCTTGTCAACCCGCCATATTTTGTGAGGGTAACTTTTGTGATTTTCATCAGAAGATATGATTTGCAGCATGATACCTATGGAGTTCTTGATGGTTTGGGTGTATACACTTAATATTTCTACTTTGTGATGATGCTCTGTTTGGAGGAGATCCATTGTTCCTTTGTGTTGGATTGCCTTGGCTTGGTTGCTTCTTCATGGTTGCATATCTTTGGTTGATGGTTGCTAATAAGTGTGGGATGAGATGTTCTAGTTTTGTAATGGTGGCCGGGTTGATGAATTAGTATGTGCCTAATGGTTAAACTCTTGACAATATGGTACACCCTCATTCTCTGATAGTGTTGGCACGTTTGGTTTATTTTGGCTAGGAATTATTTAACACTTAGTGCATTTCATTGAGTGGCAACCATCAACTTAGGGTCTCCCTAGGTTTCTAGTTTTAATAATTTGCTCATTGGTATGATGGTTAAATTAAGGTTGTTTTACCATGGTTTGATTATGATTAATCTTCATTAAAATGGACTGTGCTAGCACTTTCGATGCCACATTTCCTATGGTTTGCACTTTTGGATATCATTCTTATTGGAGATGCCTACTAGCTCCTTGTTCACATTGTCTAGATATTTCAATAGTTATTTCTTGAAGTGATGAGTTTGAACTTTGAAGCCTCCTGGTTAGAACACCCTAGGAGATATGAGGGAATTGCACACATAAACCACTTTGTTATGATGTGTCTAACTCTCCTTGATGGAGTGCTAATCTTATTGCACACATTGTTTATATATTTGACCACTTGAAAATTTATTGAGGTAGCGCCCTAGCTCTCTTGCATGCGTTCACTCCTTGGAGCTTTAATTAATATATCTTTCTTGGAGCGTATGGTTCTTTTTTGTGGATGTTGGTGTCAATTCTCAAAGCTTCTCTATTTTGCTTCTTATTTGGTGCATAAAGATTGATGGTGAAATGCTCAAGTTTTCTACAATCTAGCCTTCAATGTGTAGCCTTCAATGGTCAATGTCTAGCCTTCAAAGGTAGAGTGACCTCATGGATAAGTGAATAAGGCTCCAAGAAGTGGAAGACTTCCTAAATCATGCTCATATGTCCTCGTATGATGCCTCCAAGGTGTGACCATGTCCTCAAGTCATGGAAGGAACCGCCAACAAAACATGGAAAGTGACCATCCAAATAAAGTCATAATATCCCCCAACAACTAGCATGAAGTCTCTACATGTGGGTCGGCCATCGAATCAAGTGATAAATGGCTCAAACTATGCCGAAGATCTTCAATGTGGCATGTCAGGGGGAGAACCATGCAAGTGAAAATAGCCCAAATGTGCCTCAGAGGATGTGACCAATGCCTTGGGATATGTGAACTGCATCAAGATCTATGAGTCTACCTTAGGAAATGTGAAATTGTATGAGCAACTGCAGAATCATCTCAAGAGTCCACAGCTGAAGTGTGACAATACATAAGATGGGGGTCCATGCTAGGGCATAAGATAAGTGTGCTTCCAAGTAGATATGACAACCTTTACAACATGAGCAACACTTCTACATACAAAAGAAGTGAATGAGACTAGAGGTTCTCTCAGATCACGTGTCCTAGTAGATTCATCCACTTGCATATCTACCCAAATGACAAATGGATGGCATGATGGTGAGTCACTTCCATCAAAGGGATAGTCAGCCAGAGTGATAAGAACAATGCATGTCTTGGAATGGGGACTAAAAGGACTTGCCATGACCGACCACAGTGGGGTCTGGGTTACCACCTAGGCCACACATTTACATAAGTCATCCCAGCATGGCCCAATACAATACATAAGTACATCAATAGTCACACTTTCAGCCTATCATGATAAACATAGCAATCTGCCTGCATGATGGGTCACATTTGGTGAAAGTGTCAGGTGCACTATAGTGAATCTGAGGTGTAACAGGGGAAAAACATTTTGTTGGATAGAGAATTGAATTTTGTATTCCTGAAGTTTAGTGTGGGAGCAATTTCTTATCAGTTATGGGTCATGATACAAAGCTAGGAGTACATATGTATGGCGTTAAGTCGACTAGTCTTGCTATGGTGTTAAGTCAACTAGTATGTTGGTTGTCATTCTAACTATTATCCTTTATAATTTTTCAAGATGGATCCAAGTTATGTTTTCATGTGTAGTGCCATGAGCTCTTACAACTTGAATGAATAGATTTGTTCATGGCCAATACTATTGTTGGCAAATCTGTTTAGTTATTGATAAAATTTAAAGCTAGAAAACCATGTTGTCATGTAGCGAGTTGTTCAAATCACCCACCGCTCATACTGAATTCTGTTTTTACCCCATGTTTTGGGGTATGGTGGCTCAGATCAGGCAACCTGCTCTATTAATCCAGTGCTCTGGATGCTTTGCTTCTTGACGTTCTGACATTATGATGCCTGAATGATGTAATTCTGCCACTTAGTGGTGCCAAGAGATGAATACATATTAACTTCAGAGGATGATACTGATTGGAGCTTGATCGATCAACGGATTTTTCCTGTGCAAAGAAACTCAAGAAAATGGCTGGAGTCATTCATTATCATTTGCTCATTTTTAGTATAGTTTACTGGGTTATCAAGCTTCATCTGTTGTTTTGGTACACATTTACACATACAAGAGGACCTTATTGCTGAAACAAATTCTTGGCAATTGCAGGGAATGTCCCTTAGACTTGCGGGAAGCAATAGCCACCTTAATATATGCTGCACCTAGATGTTCTGACCTGCCAGAACTACTACGTATCCGCAATTTGTTTGTTGCCAAATATGGAAAGGAATTTGTTGCAGCTGCTGCAGAACTTCGACCTGATTGTGGTGTGAACCGCCAGGTGAATTAGAATTAATTTTTGTATGTTATTTCATCAAAGCTTTCTGTAATAAATTTCTATGATTTACTTTATAGTTTCTTGTGAGTGTGAATATTGTTCTATGTTGCAATATAGATTATCGAAAAACTATCAGTTCGTGCTCCAGATGCCGAGATAAAATTGAAGACACTGAAAGAAATAGCCAGAGAACATGAAGTAGGATGGGATTCTTCTGCTACAGAAGCAGAGTTCTTTAAGTTGCATGAAGATTTGCTGGTGAGTTCTTTAGTTGAATTCCTTTTACAACAGCAGCACAGATGTTACATAAGTATCTGAAGCATCTGATTGGTATAATTTTCTTTTGTCAGGATGGATCAAATCACATTTTGAGTGCGGTGAAAGTGGAACTTAGTGTTGAGGAAGAAAAGAAATCCCATCCCACTCCAGTCAAAGGTTCTATACCAGAGACATCTGATGATGTTCTAGATCTTCCAGAAGTTCCTGGCAGGGCAGTGTCACAACGGAGAGAGGCACAAAATGTTGCCGTGACAGGGTCACATAGTCCTATTGCAAGATCACATCAAATGGACCAAGTTTTGCCCAAATTTACTTATACCAGAGGCAGTCATGATACGAAGTTGCAGGTTGCCTCCAGCCAATTACTTGCTTCAGCTGCAAATAAAAGTTTACCAACTTCATCTTCTTTTATATGTAATGACATGGTTAGGGAGAAGCAGTTTATTCCCGTCATTTCTTCATCAGCCCCTCACGTGCCTCTTGACAAAAAAGATGAAATCCAGGCATGTTCCATCTCAAGCCCTAAAGCTAAAACCACTGTGGATTTCCCAGATGTTATGGCTGGTGCCCAAGCAGCAGTAGCAGCTGCAGATCGTGCAGCAGCAGCTGCTCGTGCTGCAGCAGATCTTGCTAAAGTCAGAATTTTTGATTTCAAGGCAAAGACTCCTCATGGCATCTCCCGAGAAGGTTCTGAGACCAGCTTCTTTGGGCAAGAAGGATAGAGAAAGAGGGATTCATTCAATGGCTGTTTTCTGAATGAGACCTACCTGCTATAGGGAATAGAAGCTAAGCAGCTCTTGATCCTTTGAAGATGGCGTTCAAAATTTGTAATGTTGATATGGAGGTGTCAATTCAATGAAAAGTATATTTGAGATGAGGAAGCCTCTTGAAATTGAGGTTCTTTTTGAGGCCCTGTCAGTTTAAAGCTGTCTAATGGTAAAAACAGCTTTATGAATGTGCTTACAAGTCATACCCTGATCCTCAGAAGTCAGCAGTTAGCATTTAAGCATTGATCAAATCAATGATATTTGACTGCAATGGATAATGTAACCGATATTTTTGACCAAACATTTACCTGATTCTTCATATTCTTGATCTGCTTCAGCGTTAATTTGATTCCAGACCTCATAAATTGAGCTTTTTTAATCTCTTATAAAAGACTTGGGACTATCATCCCGAGTTCAATTATAGTGGCTGTTGGCAACAAGACTTGGAGTTTCTACTCTGGAGTATTTGAGTCAATAGTAATTGAGATGTTGGTGTCAATCTGCACACCGAAAAAATGAATACATGATTCCATTAGTCACAAAGTAGAAGCATATTGTATTCAAGTTTCATAATGCAACTATATACTGTAATTGCATTGTAAGATTAGTTCAGTGTGTTGCTGACCAGCTTGAATGCTATTTTTCAAGTTGGTTATTAAATTCTGCTATGCTAAGGCAATGTATTTTGTTTGGCTAGAATGCTGAATCCTATTTGAACTTAATTATTGTCTTTTTAAAAAATGCCTCCCTTAAAATCTATTAAATTGTTTATAACGATATGTAGAGGCATTTTCTTTAAAAAAAAGTGGGCCGCATAAAGCATCTGCTACAAGCAAAAATCTTGGTATCTGGCATCTGCCGACGGGTTACATCAAAAGTGTTAACAGTCAATGCTTTAACAGTTAGACATAAAATAACAAGCCAAATAGCTTTAGGGCTAGAAACCAAGAGCAAGACAAACATAGAAGGTGTCCAGCTGGCCGCAATCAAGATAACATCAACACTGTAGTCTAATTGTTCTACATCTTGGAGCTTTTCTGGGCATATTTTCTAGTGAAATTTGTCCAAAATCTGGCAGGGATTTGTTGGAATCACATGTTTGAGTTGTGAACTATTGGAAAGTTGACTATACTGACGGGGGGGTGAATCAGTATAGTGCATTAATGGTCATCAATTAGCAATTTTTACTTTTCTTTCCGATTGTTATCTGAACTATTAGATTAACAACAAAATATCATATGAATAGTAGATTTAACATATAAACAACATTAAATCACAACATAAGAATCAACACATAAGAGCAACACATGTAGACACCAAATATAAGTGGAAACCCATAAAGGGAGAAAACCACGAATTTTGTTTGTGATGTAAATGAAAGCACCTACTTCCTTTTTACATCACTTTTGTAGGTACCCACTTACTGGAGGTTTCAACCTCTTTTCTATTTTGCAAGCTACAACTTGCTGGAAGCACCCACTCCCATGTGCAATTTTTGTAGGCTCCTACCTACATGAGGTTTCAACCTTGTTTTTCTTCTGCAAGCTAAAACTTACTGGAAGCACCCACTACCACTTGTACAAACTCCAACCTGTTCTTTTTCAGGCTACGACCTAAAAGGAGGCACCAATCCCTTGATACATAAAGTTTTAATATGCTGGCTTACTTGGTCTCAAGTTCTGAATACCTCCTTCTCTTTGTCTTTGTTCTATACATTATCTCTGCTCCCTTTACAGTTCTTTGTTTCATCTAGCCCTCTTCCTCAATTCTGCTCTATATTTACTCTTCTTCCTCTTTCTCTCTTTGCTAGGTAAAATGTCGAATTGGGTCTCACAACAACTCAAATCAACTCAGTAACCCCAACTGCATTACAAAATTTTCATTTTTATATAACTAGTTGCCTGTTTGTATTCTAGTGCAACCTCTTTGTATTCCAAAGCTCTCTTTGTATTACACCTATTCGTTTCACATTCTTCCAAATTTTGAATATCAAAACAAAATTAA
This sequence comes from Pinus taeda, assembly GCA_000404065.3. Classification (NCBI taxonomy): domain Eukaryota; kingdom Viridiplantae; phylum Streptophyta; class Pinopsida; order Pinales; family Pinaceae; genus Pinus; species Pinus taeda. The sequence goes on from APFE030655103.1 coordinate 39,905, forward strand.
CGATCCCTTAAATAATAGTAAAATATTAACATCAACCATTGTAACATTTGCATAAGCCAAAGACAAAACAATGTCAGACAATGTAACTTCATCTGGAAAACCTGAGGTTTTCCTTTTGCAACTATTTACATCAATTTTCAAGCATTTACATCACAACATCTGCAACCATTTACATCACAACATTTTCAAGCACCTTTGCAACTCTGATCTTTGCAACATACCTCGCCGCTCAACGACACACTCTGTCAACATGTTATGTAAAAAATTAGTTAATTTTAGGTTATTGTTTAATTTTAGGTTTAGTTAGATGAAAGGGCACGATCATAAGATCATGCCCTTTGCCCTTCCCAAAGGGTGCCCATGGCGGTATATAAGCCAGGCAACCCATTGTAAATCATCATCATTTGTAATTCATTTATTAATAAAAATATTTTTTATATATATTTCTATTTATCTGGAAGTTTTACACTTCATCTGGTATCACAGCTAGTTGCTCCTCGAACTCTGTTGTTGTTTGACCCCAGTGCGCACCTAGTCGCCAATTTCCCCCGCCCTCTTCTCCGTCGTCAAACCTGCAGCCGTCCCCACCTTCTTCTCCATCGTCAAACCGCACCTGTTCCCTACTCTCTTCTCCGTCGTCAAACCGCACCTGTTCCCTGCTCTCTTCTCCATTGTCAAACCCTCTACCTCTACGTGCCGTTGTTGTTTTCAGGAATTTCCACCGGTTGTTGTCACTCCAACCGCAAGTACTGCTATCGTTCTGAAACACCAAACAAAAAGTGCGTGTGGGCTAAGCGTATTCTGCCTGGAGTAATACGTGGGTGATATGTTGGACCATTGGTAGGTGATACGCTGAAACATCGGTGGAAGACTACGGAGGGTACGCTAAACCATCGGTAAAATCTGCGTTTTTTTCATCTGCGGTGACCTGCGTCGTTTTCCATTACAGTGGGCTCTTCCCATTGTGGGTGGCTCTGCGGTGATACACTGAAGTCTGCGTCGTTTTCATTGTAGTGATCTCTGCGGTGATATCCGCTTGAGGTTTGTTTTTTTCTTTGAACGAGGTGACCCCCCCACCAACGGACGTGACTGTCTGTTTATATTTATGCCAAAATATATTCGTTTAATTATATATAATATTTCCATATATATATAATTAATATATATATTATGTTTATATTTTATATAATATATTATATATAATATGGGGGGAGGCATCAACTCCCGCAGGGTCTTGTAGAGTATCTGCTCTCTCGCAACATCAAAGTTATCGCGCACATTGCGGATCAAGATGCCTCTGATATATTTCATCAGGCTTGGTACTCTCCACTACAACTAAATCTTCCTCCACAGTGGCATCAGGCGTGGAATTCCTTCAGGGAGGCATTGACAGAATCACACATTCGAATTACTGAAGGAAGTGACGAACTGATTTGGAGTCCATCGGATGCAGGATTTTACACTCCAAAGGCGGGGTATACCCTTCTCATCAGCCATAGGAAACCTGACAATCTAATGGACTGGTGGCAATCTATATGGAAATTATCCACCACCGCGCGCTCCAAGCTATTCTTCTGGTGTGTTCTCCGGAACAAGGTACCTACGGGAGAAAACCTCCAGCGCAGAGCTCAACAGGGCCCAACTTGGTGCGTCTTATGCAAAGCTGAGTCAGAATCCACAGATCATTTATTTCTACACTGCTGTATCGGGGTGACACTGTGGAATAACATAAAAAATTCCTTATCTTACAATGGGCTATGGCACGGTCAAAACATCACAGAGGCATGGGCGGATTGGTGCACCAGGCACAAAGGCATGCAACTGTTAAATCTTCCGGCCATAGTGATATGGCATTTATGGAAGGCACGGAACCTCATAATATTCCAGGATAAACCTGTATATTGGCACCTGGTCGAAGCTCGCATCATCGCGGCGTTCAAAGACCTTCCGGAACCACCACCTGCTCCCATCCGTCGCATTCGCCCGCCCCCCATCATTGATTGATCTATCCCATGGGCTTACTTCGACGGCGCAGCGAACCAACAAGGCTGTGGGGGCGGCATCATCATCCACAAATCAGACCAACACTATTATAAAATCAAAGTGGGTTTGGGAATGGGTTCAAACAATTTTGCTGAGCTGATTACCCTCAGACACCTCCTTCATTTTGCATTGGGTCTCAATATTGTTAGCATCAACATATTTGGGGATTCAAAAATCATTGTTAATTGGTTCAACAACACTTCAATCTGTCATATGCACACACTCAGCATCATTCTGCATGAGATCCTGGACTTCAAAGCAGCATTTAACTTAATCTCATGTTCTCACATCTACAGGGAGCACAACAAAGGTGCCGACAGACTATCCAAGGAGGCCGCGCTGATGGATCGAGGCGTTTGGGAAATTACGGAAGTAAATGGCCAGCAGGAACATAAATACTACCACTGTCCCTATATAGATCAGGGATATCAGCTAGCTGTTGTGCCTTAATAGCATGGAAATTTTTTTGAATGTTTATAGCAGTACTTATGTATTTACTTTTATAGCACAATCTGAACAGTTTCTAAGCGAGCCAAAGGTGGCTTTTTTGTAAAATTTTTGACAAATACTAGATGACCCTGCATGGAACATCAAAGTATTAGAACTCTATTTGGCATATGACATAGGCTTCACTGTAGGCACAGTGAACCTAGCATAATCATAGCGATATCAATGTAATTTTCTAATCATAAATGAAAGTTACAGATTTTTCCAGTGGAAAAAAAATATATTTATAATATATTATATTTAAATATATTATTTAATTATAATATTATATATATATTCAAATATATATAGCGTGATATATATTACGTTAATTATTATACATATTAACGATTATAATTATATTATATATTATTATTATATTAATAATTAATTAAATTTATTTTAATTATTAAATTATTTATATATATATATATATATATATATAATATATATATATATATATGTAAAATTAATTTAATTTTAAAAGCTTATTATATATATATATATAATTTTTTTAGCTAAAAAAAAAAAAGATGAGGAAAAAATATTATAGCTGGCAAATAAATACACGCCTCCGCAAACCCGCTCAATGTCGACCATGACAATGGCGGATTTTCAAAAAAGGTTGTTGGATGCAGAGCAAAAGATAAATAACAACCATGACGAGATCAGTAAAAGATTAAATGAAGTCGAGAGCAAGCTTGGGGAGCAAGCGGACAAAATCAAAAATCTTGAAGATACGACAAATCGAATAGAGATAAAGATGGAAAGTCAACATGTCCAAACAGGAGTAAACTTCAGAGAAGTCTTAACAATGCTGAAAAGTTTGTGTAAAAGGTCAAATTGTACACCCGAACAACTACTAAAAGAAGATGAAGAGGATCAAGAACACATCTCGTCAGATTCAACTAAGTCCACAGACTCTCATGACAAAGTTGAATCCCCAAAAAAATTAGCGACACCCCACCAAGAAGCGAATAACACAGCCTTTACAAACAAGCAACTCTGGGATAACTTTACCAGTCAACACCCTTTTTTCGCTCAACCAGTAGCAACATACCAGCGACGAGCAAAAGTCGAGATGCCTAAATTCGATGGAAACGAAAAAAATAATGTTGCATGGATAAATAAAGCAGAAGAATACTTTGAGATATATGACATCAATGACGATGACGAAAAGCTCAGGCATGCATCTATGAAAATGGAAGGAGAAGCATACAACTGGTATATGTGGTGGAAAAAAACAACACACGTCATTAGCTGGAGAAAATTCAAAGATGCATTCTTCAAAAGATTCCAAGGTGTAAAGGAAGAAGAATTCTTTTCAAAACTCATCAAATTACGACAAAAAGGAAGTGTGGATGAATACACTCAAGAATGGGAGACCTTAGTAACACGAGTACCTGGGTTATCAGAATCTCGTTTGATTCAATCATACGTCTTAGGACTTAAATCCCATTTACAAGCAGAACTTGAGATGCATGACATTACATCTATAGAAGTAGCAAGATGAAAAGCAAAAACAACGGAAAAGAAATCCGAACCAATATTTTGGTCAACAGCGGAAAAAGCTTATGCAAGACGAAGGATACCCCAGTATGTGGACTCAAATAATACAAGATATGTTCCACCACATCGTCGTGAAGATGAAAAATCTAATGTGGAAATGCAAAGGATAAAAGAGGGTAAGTGTAAATGTTGTGGTGAGAAATGGAACCCCAAACATAGATGTGCTAAAGGAAAAGAACCAAAGAACCTATATAATTGTGAAGCAACCAATGATTCAAACAGTGAAGATTATGACATAGAAGAAACAGAAGATACCCTAGAATTCTCACAAGAATTAGATGACGGAAGTACTCCGCAAGTGTCATTATCAGCCATGACAGGTATATCACAACCTCAGACCTTGAAGTTAAAAGGACACATAAAAAAGAACAACGTAGTGGTTCTCATCGACTCTGGAAGCACACACAATTTTCTAGATGCGACTGTGGCCAAGAAACTCAATATCTTTTCATTTCCCTTACCAAACATGAAAGTAATGATAGCTAACAGTAAGAAGATTGAAAAGGTGGGGAAATGCCATAAGGTCAATTTGCAGATTCAAGACTTTAAATTAGAGTCTCCATTCTTCACGATACCATTAGGAGGAGTAGATGTAGTCTTTGGCATCCAATGGCTACGAACTTTAGGTACTTATGCCGCCAACCATCAAGTACAATTTATAAAATTCAAATGGGGAGGTCAGAAGTACAAACTACATGGATTCCAAGCACCAGAAAATCATGTTGTCTCATCATCTCAGATGATGAAGCTGAGTCGAAGAAGAGCACCCGCTTATGCAATACAATGTCATCAATTAGAAATGTTATCTGCAAATATGACCAAAGAAGAGTCACCAGAGATGCAAGATCTAATTCAGAAGCATGGTAAAGTATTTCAAGACCGACCTATGAAAAAGCCATACCGATATCCACATCTCCAAAAAACGGAAATTGAGAGATTAATCCAAAAACTTTTACAGTGTGTGACCTTGATCATTTTGGAATATATAATCAAGTGGAAAGACTTACCGAAGAAGACGCTTCGTGGGAGAATGAAGCACTTTGTCAACAACGTCCGTCGTTGCATATGCTTTGAGGACAAAGCATTCTTTCGAGAGGAAGGCAATGTTATATAAAACATTAGTTAATTTTAGGTTATTGTTTAATTTTAGGTTTAGTTAGATGAAAGGGCACGATCATAAGATCATGCCCTTTCCCAAAGGGTGCCCATGGCGGTATATAAGCCAGGCAACCTATTGTAAATCATCATCATCTGTAATTCATTTATTAATAAAAGTATTTTTTATATATATTTCTATTTATCTGGAAGTTTTACACTTCATGTTCTTAGAGTGTCAGAGAGATAAGCTCCAAACGGATCCAGAGTGGAGCACCTTCTACTTATCAGACTACCTCCTAGCTCTATAGGAGCAGCCTGACATCCGTTTGGAGTTTCCTTCTTTCGATCTTGGATGCTAGGAGTATCCATCGCCTACACATCCCCCCTTGCATCCTACAGCCAGACCCCCCAATGGTTCTAAAGGACTTCGACAGTAGAGTTAGTGCCTAGTTCGCCCCCATTGCCCTTGGCCATTATACTCAGGAGACCTTGACATTATTAGCTTCATTGTCAGATCTTTCTCACTCTCTCTCTCTTGACTGGTTCTTGAGTTGTCTACTTTTTCAGTCCTGGACAAACTCACTTATACTGAACTTTTGTCACTGTCTTATAAATGTGTTATGACATTGTACTTATGCAGCTTTCTTTGTTTATATTATTTTGGGCATTTTCTAGGAGATGTGCTTGTACTCCCACATTGTATTCATATTGGTTGTATTCTTCAGTCCCATTGACCTACTTTTGTGCTTGTTGTTGCACAAAGTGTCTAGGCACCGCGACAATGCTCAAAGTAAGGGTTGCCACTCTAATCCTTACTTCGTTTAGACTCTTTCTTAGACAAGTCAAGGGGGGTAGTCCCTAGGGTGAATAAATGAGGATAGCTTGTGAAACACAGTGTTTAGGAGACTTAAAGGTGGACAACTTGACGAATGTAAATGAGTCTTGGTTAACTGAGATGGATATATCTAATAAAATAAGACACAACCACAAGATAAAAATGATTTTAGACTAGTGCCTTATATTCAGTTAACCATAAACTAGATAAAAACAAGTTACCCAGAGCAATTTATAAATGTGGCGAAAGTGACGGTCATGATGATTAAATGTAAACACCCAAAACTGCAGTATATTCTAGCAATTAAATCCCATGAAGAATTATGAAAATTAACTGCTAAGCAATGATTTTAGATTAAAAATGATTTTATTCAGTAACCTAGATCTAGAATTTATTTTTCTCCTATAGTCAATGATTTTAAAACATCAATCGCACCTGTCAATAGAGAAATCACTACCACGAAAGGATACCAAGGAACTTTAGATTAACAATTTAATTATTCCTTAGGAAATTAATTTAATGTGGTAAAATGAAGAGATTAAACTTTTAATGTGACTATAAATCAAATCAAAAGACCTTAGCCAAAATTAAATTTTTTATGGGTCGTAGGCCACATAAGATATATATATATATATATATAATATATATATATATATATATTATTAAATATGAAAGCTTAAGTTCTGCTTTTGATTTATTTCATTAGCAATCAAAGTCACAAAAAAGTTTGAAATTTTTTAATTTTTGATGTTTTTTAAATATTTTTGAATGAAATCAAGAATGAAAATAAAAAAAATCAAAACACAAAGTCATAAAAAATGAAAAAAAAACAACCCAGAACCCAGATATACAAAAATAAATGAAACCCCAGAAATCCAAGTTAGAAAACTAAGTCAGAAAACCAAAAAAATTACGAATCTATCAGATCTGAGGAGTATGAGTCCAACTCCGCTCCCAGGTCTGATAATCTAAGGCTCTCAATAGCCGGATTTATCAATTTTCTACACACAAAAATAAATTTTTAAATTTTAAAGGAGGTGCTAACTGAAAACCCTTTGTGAAAATTTCCAGATCCAAGAAATTTTAAACCCTTGAACTGCAAAATATTTGAATAATATCCCTGGAAAATTATGTTGATAAACCCCAAAGATCCAGATCTTACACTCCAGGGCCTAGATCTGGACTCTACACAAATTTCTTCCTTAGATCTATAGTTGCACGACAAAAAGAAAACACCCAAATGATATATACAATGATAAAAACTAAGACCCAGAAAAATCGACGTTAGAAAAATAATTACAAAATTTACAAACTGTAGGCTCTAATCAGTCAGATCTATCATTCTGCTGCACATAAATTAAAAGATTTTCAAATTTTAAAGGTGCTAACTCAAAATCCTCATGCATCAAAATAAAAATAAGAAGTCTTATGATAAGCCCGAGATTAGTTTTGCTAGGGATCTTCAAAAAACATGGATCAGGAGTTGGCTAGTCCAACTGAAAACTTCCCCTAACGCTCGAGGATCTAAAATCAAGATTTTCTTGCAAAACTCGATCCAACCATAAAAAATAGAGCGAGAAAATAATAATAAAACTCAGACAAATAGATATCCCTGCTATTACGTTCAAAATTTAGATTATTATTCAAACTCCAACGGCTGAGCAAGATCCCTGTACTGAAATCACTCTATAAAAGATATCATCAATGGCTTTAGAAAAAATCATGCATGAAAACAACACATCTTATAGTATTCCCATGAAGAGTAACACCAACAGAACTTAACCCCAAAGTCTTTTTTTATTATTCAGAAAAAGATTACACAAGTGCTTTTCGCTAAGCACACGACTCAAAAGTTGGATGAATCGACTGACAAATGACTTTCTATTTAAAAATAAATCCTCTAACAGTTAGTAGGAGTGGGCCTCGTCAAAGGAATCTCGACTGTTGATGAAGATTAAAATTTCTTTTAATCTCATCCGTCGAAATATTTAAATATTTGGGGAAATTCAAAATTTTTAATTAAATGCATTTTAATTGACTCAAAAACAAAATTTTGAGTTAATTTCTCAAAAAAATTTACTTTGGAGAATCAAAGGTTTAAAATTTAGCAAAATAATTAATTTACCTTAGTGTCAGGATCTTTTAAAATTTAATTTTTAAGGACAGACGAATTTTGCCTCTGGAAAATTTAAATTTACCTAGGACCTAGAATTAATTAAATTTATGGCTTAAGATTTTAATTAATTTTTGGCCAAAAAATTTAATTAATTAACTGAGGGGATAAATTATTTTTCCAAGTCTCAAGACACTTTACATCATGATTTTCATATTTTTAACATCATAAGGGGAAAACCCGTTCGTAATAAACCCTCACAGATTACTCATTTATGCGACACAAATATAATCTAGCAAACCAATAAATTTGTAATAAAATAACCTAACCAAATAGTTAGGATTATTCCCAAATTATTTTTACATACACTCCATCTAGAACACTAGGATTCGCCTAAGATCCTAGCGACAAAATCCATTCGAGCTTTGGGGTAAGACTAGAGGAAAACTCTGTCGACCATTCGAGAATGGATCGGTGAGACAAAAAACCTCCCAGAATGGAGATTGTCACTAGAAAAGTAGGTTTACCTAGGTCGTTACATACATGACACAAATCTGCTGTGATTATTTATATTATACACATGTAGAAAGGGTTTACATAACATCTTGGAAGCCAAGCTGATGATGATAGTTGTACGGCACGAACACATCGATCAGGCACTATTCCTTTTGCATAAAAGGGGGTGTACTGATATGGGTCATTGACATGTAGTGGTCAACAATGCTCATTTGTCATACATCGATAAAATTATTTTATCTTATCTTTTCTTATCTCCCATGCCGCTTGTTGGATATGTGTATAGTAAAACAAAAGGCATGAGGATGGGAGGGGGAGGCGACAAGAAAAAGAGGCTGCACGGGAACATCATATAGGGCAGTTGTATTGATGAATAAGGGTTGGGGGTCAAGGTTATAAGGAAGGTGGGAGTGGTGAAGGAAAAGAGTATTCTAAAAGGCTTTGGGAGAATGAAGAAGGGATGCATGCAGTTCATGTCTTCCCTGTGATATGACAAAATGCTTCATGGAGAAACTAGATTTTTAACTTCTTCCATCCTTTTTCTTGGGAGTCTGAGTGCATGTTTTGAAATCCTATTGCTGGCAGTGAATTTTTTTCATCTGCTTCAGGTTCTGTGAAAGCATAATTATAGAAAATCAGATATTGTATATTTCAATTTTTTTGGAAATTGTTTCACAAAACACACCCCAAGTTCATGGGCTGCACCATACAATATGGACTTCCTTTATCTTAGACACCAGGTCTAAGTGGGGTATTTATTCAGCCAAATTTGCCCAATACATGCACTTGGCCCTATTCCTTTATTAACATGCCATTTGGCTGTGGCAGACAGCTAGAATGGAACCCTATTGGACGGATTAATAATTTGACCAAACTGTCAAATCATGCCCATTGGCTGGATACTATATTTTTAAAATGCTGGTTTTGTGACAGATGTATTTATCTATATTTGAAATTTGTATATAGAATAGATCCCAGAGGTTTGTATCCTGTCTTTCTTCTCCATCTTAATACTATTTTTGGAGACCTAAATATTCATTCAGTACAACATCTAGAGCATTTTATAATTGCCATACTTGTCCGTAGTGTTGCAGCTACTTCTAAGTTAGTATCTTTATATTACTGTTATCTGACATATTCTCTTCTGTCGGGGATCTTAGCAATTATATTATAATTTACTGTTATAAATTTGATTAATGGTTTCTGCGAAAGAAATCTTGAATAAGTTTCAAAGACTTTCAGGTGCGATCTTACAATGCTCACTTTGTAGTTTATGGCCTGTTATGAAATTTTGCAGAAGAAATTTCAGACACGGAGAGTGAAGAGACAGATCTTAGTGGTTCTGAGGGAGATGACACATCTTGGATTTCCTGGTTTTGTGGATTAAAAGGAAATGAGTTCTTCTGTGAAATTGATGAAGATTATATACATGATGAATTTAATTTATGTGGTCTTAGTGGACAAGTGCCCTACTACGACTATGCTCTTGATATGATTCTTGACAATGATGCTTTGAGTGGTATGGTTTTTACCTTTAACTCTTCATGAGATTATTATTCCTGTCACATCCATTATGTGTTCCGTTGTTTTAAATTTTCTGATTTTGTGTTCATAAATTGCCATTTTATAACTATACATCTCTAGTTGTGTCTCCAGCTATTTGGAATCAAATCAATGATTCAAGTGGATATTTTCAAAAACTCTATTGTTTCTATTCTGTTGCATGTCGAATTGATTTCTGTGCTGATAACAAGGACAAGAAATAAGGGATTATCATGTAAGTGTTCTTGGTTTTTGAGTTACATACAGGACCTATTTTCTGGGACACTGAAACTTTCTACTTGACAGAAAACAATTGAACTCAGACCATCTAGAGTGTTATATCAACTGTTACAGTGAAAATGAATGGTAGATTGCTGTTGTGATTTTTATCCAGAGGGTGACGATTGCATGGTGTGTAGAAATGCAGGAGCCTGCATCATACTCGGCAGGCACTTTAAATATTCTTAACAGTTCAGGCCATCAGACAGTTCTATTTCTAGTCTTAAGTTACTATCAATACGAGAAAAGAAACCCACTGATTGTTTGTGCACATATAATAGTTGATTGGTTATGATGCAATATTAGAGTGTTGCATGATTACTAGTCACTAGTTTCTTCACTGTCAGATGTGGACATGGGTATTATTGGCACTATAGCCATAATTAATATAAGATAGGTTGTCTCTTTGAGCTTCACAATTAGTTGCTGCTGCTTATAAGTATTATGCAACAACACTAAGCAATTAGATATTCATTAATAATGGATAGTGGCCGGGTATGTGAAACCATAACAAAATATGGATACCTGTGGTGCACTATTGTGGCAAGGTGCTCAATCCATCTCTTCCTGAACTACCATTCATTGGTCTCCCTTAATTTCATTCAGAGTACTATTGGGGTTAAACAGGGATTCCCCCTCCTGCCGATCCTCTTTGGGATCTATATTGATGAGATGGAGTATTCCTACATGGCGATATCTAGGAAGGAGTTGGCTGTCTTCAACACCAGGTGTTGATTTCGTTCCTTCTGTTAGCGACAACTTGGTCTTGTTGGTGTCTACCCGTGAGGGCTTGCAGAGACAGATCTGTACACTGTCCAACTTTTGTGACCTTTGACAGTTGATGATCAACCTAGGTAAAACCAAGGTTTTGGTTTTCAATGCATCGAAGAGATCTCTCACATACATTTCTACTATTGGAGTGTGGGGGTTTTGTTCATAGGGCCATGTTTTGGTATGCACCAAGCCCTCCAACCTCGGCTCTTTAAAGGTTATGGTTCCCAGGCCCTCATTGAAAGACTTTGTTTCCAGAATTAGTTTCAGGACTTCTCGTCCAAACTTCACCTCATCAAGGCGATTATTAGACCCACAGTTGTTTATGGCTCTGAAATTCGGGGATCGAGCCTGTTGCAGACAGGTTGGGCTAGATTGGAGAGAGTCCAAACCCCGCTTCTTAGATGGGCTGTATGTGGACAGTTCCCAGCCCATTATTCAGGCTGAGTTCGGGGTCCACCCATTTTACCTTGAGGCCATTTTCTGTTTGGTCTCTTTCCTTCCTAGAGTTAGGTCTTTTGGAGACTCTGCCATTGAGAGAGAGAAGTACCCCTATCTTGCTTTTTGCTCATTGGAGGTACCCCAACGACGCGGTCGAGGTTGGTTTCAAAGGCATCTTAGCTTCTCCAATTTTTGACTATCTCCACAAAGCACCTTCCCCCATTTAGATTCTCCCTTGATATGTTGAGCCAACTCTTGCCGACTAGATAAGTATTGAATTAGACCATCAAAGTGGATATCTACATATTGTACATTTAGGTCACTTGGATCTCACTTTTGATGAGCTTGGGCTTGAATATGTCCTTCTACATGGAGCAATTTTTGGAGCTATAAGATGGCAGCATAGTCCGCCCCCCTACACATGCAGGCATTGGATGTATTTGCTTAGAATATCATTGGTACAATTCCAAGTTGGTTCTCATAGACTTTGAATAGAGAATGACCACTATATAATACAGTTGGATAGAATTTGCCAAATGTATCACCTATAGGAGCCAAAGACAGAGATGCATCTCATTTTTAGGTGTCCCCTATACTATGAGATTAGAAGACTATCATTTCCTATATTGGGGTTTGAGAGGCTCTTTCTCTACCTTCTTCAAGTACCAAGACTAGCTATGCTTATCCCTCTTCATTAGGAAGATTTTCAGCCACAAATCTTAGTTCCTACACACCACGCCCGCTTTGGGATGATCAAGATGATCACTTCATACTTTCATATAGATTTGCAGATTAGAACCACAAGTGATGGGCATAATTTTAGGGTGCTTTGGACAATAGAAGGGTGATATATTGGGTCTCTTCTTAGCCTCCCCCTCTTAAGTGTTCGAATTATAACTAGTTTCGGTCTTCATAATTGTCATTGTACTTGTGTTAATATATTTTATATAAAAACAAAAAAAGAAGAAAAATATTAATTTTTTTCTATTATCAAGGATGAAAAAAAATAAAATTTGAATTTTTGTAAGTGTCATTCGTTTGCCCAAGTTGCCAAGTCAGCCCTCTAGATGGACAAGTCGACCAGCCTAAAACCCCAATATATACAAAAAATTCAAAACCCCAAACCCCAACTACAAAACAATGGTTAGAAAATAACATTTATTTACAAAAATATATTATACAAAATCTATTTACAAAATATACAAGTGTACAATGCTTGAAAGATTTTTGAAGAATAATTTTTTTATGAAATTTTGACAATGGCTAGATGTATTTTGAAAAATAGATATGTTAACCACAGTGTTAGCAAAGGAAGAAAATCACAAAATATTCAAAGTCCAAACAAGGTCGGCCTGTGCCCACCATTTGTGAACTTGGAGCCTAGGGGTTGAAGAACCAGCAAACTTTGCATATTTTCTTAAGAAAAATTGTTAGAACATACAATGAATCAAATCACCTAAGATAAGCCCGAAACTTTCCAATAGAATGTTCCTATCATCTACAAATGAAATAACGATTCAGATAATATTGAAGCACATTATAGCAAAGCATGTACCCAACATGTACCACAAATCAATGAGACAAAGACACCATGAACTGTACTCCAAAGTATGCTATTATGAAATTCAAACGTTCCCAATAGAACAATGGCTTCACATCAACGTTTACAAAATTACATCAGATCAAAGATCATCATGATTTTAGAAGCAAAATGGCTTATAATTTATAGATAAATCCTCCAAGTGGAAAATAACAACTAGTTGGCTTGATCCACATTAAAATAATCTCGATCGTTTATAAATATTTGATCATCTTTTAATCTCTGTCGTCGAAAATATTTATTTTTGCGGAAATTTCGAATTTATCTTAAAAACCATTTTTTATTAATCTAAAAATTGATTTATTGGATTTATTTCCTCAAAAAATTTGATTTTGACTTAACCACCAACGTCTAAGGGCTTAATTTTTCTTAAAAAATCCATTTTTGCCTTCGTGGGGACTTCCAAAAAGACTTCCAAAAATTAACTTCTTTTTGACCCACGAATTTTTAGTCATTTTTCACTTGGAGAAATTAATTTTTCTAGAATTAATTTTTGGACTTTAAATTAATTAATTAGGATTTAATTTTTATTTTGCTAGAAAAATTGATTAATTTTCTGGCTTAGGATTTAATTTTTATTTTGCTAGGAAAATTAATTAATTGACAATTGAGGGGATTAATTAATTTTCCACCCTCAAATACTTTAGCCATGGTGTCTAATTGCGAGGGACCACACACTGAAATATTTTTATATCAAATAGTTACAAATTCAACTTTCAAAGGGGGAATACCCTTTCGTTATAGATCCTCATAATATTGACTCAATTTTGCAACATAATATGATTTAGTAGACTAAGTGATTTATAATAATAATTTAGCCAAATAGCTTAAATTATTCCCAAATCACTTTTACAATAGACTTGACAAAAAACACTAGGATTCGCCTAAAGCCTTGTCATTGAATTCCACCCTAGCTTTGGGGTTTACGCTAGAGGGAAAAACTCTGCTGATTATCCGTGTTTAGAAACACACATAATGCGGTGAGACGAAAAACCTCATAGGATGAAATTCGTCGTCAAAACCAGAGGCTTACCTAGGTGGTTACATAATTAAACGGTCGTACTAGCATCATTTACATTACAATTTGCAAAATTTGTGTTTACAATGATATAAGCACTGGCTGGCTGATGATCTTGAACTTTGAAATTTTTTGCAGAATTGCTTCCTTAGATTTGTGACAAAATAGGTGCAACAATACCCACACAAATTTTACAAAAGAAATACTCCATAGCTGTTCCAAAGGTCCTTCAACAAGCTTCTTCAATAAGACTTCAAGGGGTCTTCAAAATTGCCTTTCAATCTCAACACAATCCCAGGTTTTCAATGTCCTTTCGACAAGCCTCAATAGTGCCGAACAAGCCTTCAATCTATGTGCTAAGGAAGTCTTCAACAATGCTTAATGATGATGTCTTCAAGGGTTCTTCAATATAGCTTCAAAAGATTCTCTACACAAGGTCTTCAATCATCCAAGTTTCTCACAAGGCTTCAAGTCTCCCACAACAATAAATTCCAACAACTGCTACAAGAAATTTCCAAGACTGCTCCTTAAATCTGCTTTCAAGAGAATCACTAGGCTGCTCCAGAAGGTGTCCAATAGTCTGCTCAAAAGATGTCAGTGGGTTGCTGCAAAAATGTCATTAGGCTACTCTAAAAAATTATTCCAGGACTGCTTCAAAATATGTCACAGAGCTGCTCCAAAATGTTTTCTTCAACATGCCTGCAAAAGAATAAACAACTCCTCTATATTTGTTCTTCTATAGTAAAATTTCTGCTCCAACGTTGTCTTCAAAGCTGCTCTGAAATTGACTTTTACTCTGATCCAAAACACCTTCAGAAATTCATCAAAGATTGTTCCGAAAGTCTGCTAATAGCTGTCCCCAAAAACTGCTTCAGAATCACTTCAAGAGCTGCTCAAGAATGCTTCTCACAAGCACAAGCTGATTCATCACTTCACACAAGTTTGGATTTGTCACTGTCCAAGGTTTACATGTCACAAATCCTCTGCCACAGGTCCAAGCACTACATATGGCACATCTGAAATTTTAGGTACAAGTCTTAACCACAGGTCTGAGCTGAGACGAGTGCTTTCTGTATCCTAGTTTGGTTCCTTCCACAGATCTGCGAGTTTTTCGTTCTTTACTTGATCCAAAACAGAAATAAAACACTCTTCAAACTGTGTGTCTATCTTCTTCCTCAGTGCCAAAAATATTCCCTGTTTTTTCAACGAATTCTTGCCCAAGATGGAAGACCTATGGTTTGTATTTATACCTGTTCGAGTGTATGGTGAAGAGACATGTCTGTTGGTTAAGGAGGGAGTCGACTTGAGTAGGCTTGCCAGTTTGACAATTTTTGACATATTTTAACTTCAAAAAGTAATTTCTCTTCATTGGAAAAGAATTATGAGGAATGTGAGTGCTCATTTGAAAGCTCTAGACCACCTCTACAAGCTGATGTGGTCTTCTTCTCAAGTTGTGATCTCTAATGATGAGAATTTTAATTTTCCCTCCGTCATCTGCATATTTTTCATGACAATCCTAAATGAATATTTTTTTATGGAACAAAGGCATTAACTAGGTTAGGGTTTTTATGTTTGGATTTAGAGTTTTAAGAATTGTTTTTCAATTTCAGAAGTATAACGTCTAGGGTTTCTTCAATATTGTTAGAGCATCATTAGTGTTAGGGCATCATCAAGAATAAAGGTTTTAAGGATAGGGGCGTAAAGAGAAACTTCAATAAGGTTTCTTATTTAGGGTAACTTCAATAAGATTAGGGCACCTAGGGCTTATACAAAGGCCTTCCATACATCACACAGTTTAGGGAAACATGTGGTAATCAAGGACTTCCTTGACTTGCTAATTCTAGGGTGTTTATCATCATATACATTCTCCATCCAGGGCATGCCTAGGGTTTTTCATATGGATGGACAATGTTAGGACATAGACCTAGGGTTTAATGTCAACTTTATCTTGGACAATTTTAAGGATTCTTAGGGTTTTCAAGATGAGGGCTACCAAGCAATTAAGGTTTGTACATTATTAGGGTTTTAGTAGTCTTCAACAATGCCATATTGACATCAATGACAACTTTGACCAAGAAACACAGTTATGCATTCAAACACACTAGCTGAGTTTGGTGTTCACCTGCTTCTCTCTTGAATAATCTTCATGTTACGCAGAATTTGTGACCATTGATCGTGTTACTCAAGTTATGATCTGTTGTTGATTCCCTCTTAGACCATTCTAGATATCTCTTCCTAGTTTTCCATGTAGCCTATTAGCAGAGTATAACTCTTGGTATGCTAGAGCTTCCTCTATTTGATAGCAGACTAAACTGAGCATTGAGGAACTTCCCCTTCATAATTCTACATTGATGTCCCTTTCTTTCCAAAAAGGATTATCAAGAAGGGTATTGTAGCTCTTAACTGGACATGTTTGCCTAACCACAAAATCTCTAATGGGTAATAGACTCTACTTACATGAGCTATTTTGTATGTATGCTCATGGTTTTGTAATAATGTTATAGTCCCAGGCCTTTATGGTATCATTATAGTAGTCAAGAATTATAAAGCTTTACTTGAACCAATTTACCTAACCATAACATCTCTAATGGGTAATGGACTCTATGTACTTGAATATTTTGTATATATGCTTGTGATTTTGTAATGATGTTCTAGTCCTAGGCCTATCATATTTTAATATTTGTGAAAAGCCATTTTTTGTAACAAGGGATTTATCACTTCTATTAGAGGATAGTGCTTTAAGTTGGGGATTTTTGCCTCTTATTAGTATAAATAGAGGTTTCTCCTCTCTTATTTATAACTGTTTATCATTAGAGTAATACAATCAACCAATGTATTGGTGAAATCTTCCTCTATTGCTTTGATTTTTAAGTGCAATAAACCCTTGACACGTAGGTACCCTCTTATTTTCCTCATTTTGGCTCTTTATTTCTGTTGTAGCAGTTCCATTTTGGGTACAATAACACTACAGGTTGGTATTGAAATTTCTCTTGATTTGTGCTTTTGTTATGCAAATTCAAAAATA
The DNA here is from genome assembly GCA_000404065.3 of Pinus taeda. Lineage (NCBI taxonomy): Eukaryota > Viridiplantae > Streptophyta > Pinopsida > Pinales > Pinaceae > Pinus > Pinus taeda. The sequence goes on from APFE030655103.1 coordinate 57,241, forward strand.
AAAAAAAAGTGTTGAGGGAAAAATCGCAATATGTAATTGAAGTAGAGTTGGATGAAAGCCTACAAAGTGTTTGTAAAATAGTTGAGGTAGTTGGTGCAACTACATTCCTCAGAAAAACGGATCATGGACTTTGACCCAAATACCTCAATCCACAACCCCAAAAGCTCTAAGGTGGAAGAGTAAATGCTTTGAGAACAATAGGTAATACCCGTTTGAATTTTGCAACAACACAAAACTCTCACATAATCACTTTCAACCTTTAGATGGAGATCTCACAATACAACTTTGGAGGTTGAAGTGCATAGATGGTTGAGCAAGATTAAATTAGTGTTTAATGTGAAATACATTCATTACCTGCAGTATATGTTAAATTTGACCCTACAACATTTGGATGTTGTAGTCCATTGTTAGAGGTGAGAATTGGATTGCTAAAATCCCTTGAGGGGAATCTGGTGAGTCCATTGATGCATCAATTTAGAGAGCACAATGTAACTAAGATGATGTACAATGTTCAAGTCATGCAATTGTTCCTTAAGGACATGACATTCAAAGAATACACTTCGTAGTTCCAATTCTTGGAGGTAAAGGCCAAACTCTTTGTGAATTTGGTGTGGAAGATCTACATCTCAAATATGAGGAAGAAAATCCATACTAAGATAAGAGTGTTTGAACTTGATGCTTTGGAAATGATTATTATTGTAAATAAAAAAGTAGAGAGTCATGTGGAAGGTATTAAAGAAAAGGTACTTGTATCTAGTAAAAATAGGTATGCATATGATAGGAGGGCCAAGGAAGAGGGAGAGTTGAAATGTCTCAAACTCGAAAACTCTAGCTGCCCATCATTGTCGACAAAATTTGTTACCCATTGTTGTTGACCTAGTTGCTTAGATTAAGGAACACTTATCCAAAAGTAATTATGTCTCGACATGGTTAGCTAGTAATGGGCTAACATATTTACTTAGTTGTAAGTGATAAAATATCCATCTAATGCTAACACTTCACAAACAAGTCAAAACCTTAGCATCACTTCTAAGTAAGGAAACAATTGATTGAAAGACCATACCAATTGTAGATTGAAGCATTATGAGACATCATCTAGCACATTTGAGATTGAGAGCATATGGCACAAGAACTGATATACGACTAAATGTGTGAATACTGATGAGCATAGGTATGCCATTGATGCAGTGGAGAAACAAGTTCAAGGTGATGAGTAGGAATCTCGTCAAAGTAACAATAAGTCACACCGATATTTGTGTGTCTCTGAGGTGGTTGATTGAAGGGCAACAAGGAGTCTTGATACCTTCAACTTTTATGGCTACATTAAGAAACAAGGGCACCTCATTCTAGTTTATCTTAGTAGTGCTCTCAACAATTTGAAACATGTTAGGTAGTTGTGCTTCCATATTGATACACTTGATCACTTTCTCATCAACAAGCCATGCCACACACAATTTGTAATATGGATGAGGGTATATGGCACAAATTGGGTTAGGTAGTCATGAGGCCTTCAAGTTTTATGCCTACGATAAGAAACCGGGGCAGACTCTCAAGGATGAATCTTATGTTATATATACTGGAGTAGATGTTGTTTTGGGTATTCAGTGGTTTGTTTCTATAGAAACCTACTCTAACAATTGGGAGAAATTTCTCTCCTTTCACTAAGATTGTCACTGATAAATTATTGAAGGTGCACGACCTAAAGTTTCTCAGCAATTGACCCCAAACACATGTCCAAAATTTTGAAGAAGAGCCACGTTGATTTCATGGTGTGGTTATTTTGTATGGTGACGAATCCTTCCCAACAAATTCATATTTTAGGCCTCTATTGTTATTTCCCCCCTAAACCTAGTACTCAACACTTTATTGACCTAGTACATTATAGATCTATTGAATAAAGGCATGGATAAGTTCTTAACATTCAGCAGAAGCAAAAATATAACAAACAATCTCATAAAAAACAACACAAATAGATTCTCCCCAATCAAATTAGTTCATCATTAACAATGATTCAGAACCTACTTGAAGCATAAAAACTATGGCTGAAGCAAGAACACTGATAGCTTGAAGACTTGATATGTTAAAATACAAGAGGTATTTAATAATAATATTTTATTAATATATAAAATTGTATAAGATGATGATTGTTTACAATGAGGACCCGCATTTATATATCTACGCAGGTGTCCTTTCGTGAATGGGCATGTCCTTTTGACATGCCTTTTCACTTAACTTAATGACTTTTTAACCTAATTAATATTTAATTATTTAATATTAATTTTTATTTTGTTTAATTACTTGTTGTGAATTATATTCATAACATAGCCCCTTCCTTCAGAAGCTTTGTCCTCAAAGCAACATTGCTTGCAATTGTCTTTATGGTTGTTGTCTAGGCATATGGAAGGCGGAAAGTCTCTGTCAGTGGTGGCTTAGCGTCTATAATTTGCTAATAACTCTATTTTGAGTCCAAGATTGTCTTCTTTTTTATTTTTTATATTTATAATATATATATATATATATATATATATTTTAAATAATAATGTTTTTAACTCTATTTTTTTAATTAATTATATATATATATATATATATATATATATATATATATATATATTATATATGTAATTATATATTTATACATAGATTTTATAATTTTTTTTTTAAATATATATAGTCTTATTAAATTTAATATATTAAAATTATATGTATAACTTTAATATATATAAAACTTGTAATTGAAACCATACTGTGGAAGGTTATGACGTTTGGTAGGTAATAAGGCAGCGGGGAGTGGTGGAAACGCCAAGAATAGAGGGGGAAGATGGATGGAAGCACAAGAAAGGGTGTCGGCTGAAAGTTTTGTGCCTGACAACGTGGTTTGAGGATAGCAACGAATGATTGGACGGGTAGCGACAAGGGACAGGGAGTGTTGATGTGGACGGTGTGGTTCGAATTTCGAATTGAAAGAAATGGTGCAGTGGCAGGGATGCGTCAGGGCCTGTTTGGTAGAGGAACCAGGTAGCAGAATGATACAACGTGTAGGCGAATTGGCTGGCGGGGACAGACAGTGTTAATGTGGACGGCATGGTTTGAATTTCGAATCGAGAGAAATGGTGCATGGCAAGGACGCGTCAGGGTCTATTTGGCAGAGGAACCAGGCAGCAGAATGGTACAATGTGTAGGTGAATTGGGTAGCGGGGACAGACAGTGTTAGGGTCGAAGGAGGATGGGTTACGGTGTGGTGGTAACGGACGGGAGACCGACAGTTGCAGATCGATCTGATGTGATGTTTAATGGTTCTAAGGGGCATGACAAGGGACGACGTGGGAGCATAATGGAACAACCAATGTCGTCGGGGGAAAAGTGATGTAGGTACTCGCAATTCATTCTCGTTTTTGGCATCAGAGATCAAAGAGAGTGCAACCGTGATCCAGACAAAAGGGAAATTTGGGTATGACAAGATGATCCTGGCAATGATCCTTTGATATGGTACAGGGGGAGTGAAAACACGCCCATGAAAGTGTTTCAACCCAGGGTGATTTGTTCACTTTCGAGTCACCTTAAGTTGTTGGTTACGTAACTCAGAATCATTTAATGCCAAAGCTCTTGGAACGGCCTCCGGTTCCAAAAATTCAACGTAAGAAAACCCTTTTAGATGCCCATATTTGTCAGACTTGATTGTAATTCTATTAATTGTTCCACAAGCCAAAAAATGGAGTCGCAGATATTTAGGGGTGCCAGAGTAATCAACATTGCCAATAAATACCGAGCGTGAATTGGTATCCTCTCTAGTTGGCTCACTCTAGGTAGAGCTTGAATTTAAACCCCCCTGGCTCTCAACTTAGCTTGCATTTCCTTGATGGAATTCACCTCTTCTTCTAATTCAATTATCCATTTTTTCATTTCTTACATCGTTGTTGCAACATTGTTTTGATGTTGCTGGGAGTCATTACCTTGTTTCTCATAGAGCTCATGGTCCATTGACTCCTCACCTTCAACATATTCCTCCAAAAAGTATCCACCATAAACAGCATGATCATCATCCATTTCTGAAACAACCTGATTTGAAGAAAGCAATGTATTTTCACTTTCCACTACTCATTCATCAGGCACATCAAGATCAATATTTAAATGTGGACGACTCCGAATGTTACTTACACCAACAGTCACACTAGTTGCAGTAATAATTGAATTTCCTTTACCCACCATCCCTGTTTTCTTGAAGGTATTCACATTCTCCACATCTTCAAGAGCTTGATTTTTCTCAAGAGCCACCGATGGCAGGCTCTCCTTGACATTTTATTCATCTGAATCATCATCCTGATCTATATCAACTTCATCGGAATTTTCAACATTATGATCATCTAATGCTTCACCCTTGCTATCATCTTTCTTCTTATTGATTTCCTTTCGACATTCTTTAACTTATGCAATTGATTTTTTTAATCGCTGAAATGCTTCTTCAATGCAAAACTGTTCGACGCAATCAGGACGTGCACGTAATGGCACATTGTGCGGCGAACAACGTTCAAGGACTTGCATCATTATATTGTGCACTATGGCTTTGATACCATTGAAGCATAAAAACTATGGCTGAAGCAAGAAAACTGATAGCTTGAAGACTTAATATGTTAAAGTACACGAGGTATTTAATAATAATAATTTATTAATATATAAAATTGTATAAGATGATAATTGTTTACAATGAGGACCCGCATTTATATACCTACGCAGGTGTCCTTTTGTGAATGGGAATGTCTTTTAGACATGCCTTTTCACTTACCTTAATGACTATTTAACCTAATTAATATTTAATTATTTAATATTTATATTTATTTTATTTAATTACGTGTTATGAATTATATTCATAACACTACTTGGGCTCCCCTCCCGGGATAATGGCCCAACTGAGAAAATACAAAATACAAAATAAACTTGGATTTGGTTCAACAAATCTACCCTAGATCAGTGCTCGATCTTCTTTGTAGATCTGGATCTCCATCCTCTTCTTAGACCTAACACACTGCTCACTAAGATGCCTCTCTCAATCTTGTACTATTGTAGTGCATCTCTCTCTTCTCCTTGGCCTTGCTTTTATTATTTTACATTGAGCTAAATCCCTAACCCTAACCCTAATCACTAAAATGATTATTGACCGAGATTAGGTGTCGCCTTACTTGAGATCAACTGCTAAGATTAAAACATAATCACTAAAGTAAATTATTTACTTATCCTAAGTTTCTTTTAGCTCAATAAGCCAACATAATAATATGTACTTTTTCCTAATTTAGACTTAAGCTAAGTTACATTAGCAATCTTGCTCACACTTGAGCAAGTGTTCTAAGGAGAATGTGGGCGATTTCTGCATGCCTAGACGCAAGGCCTATGTAGAAGTACGCACTTGAGCTACAAACCTCAACATCTACCTTACTTCATAAATATAAAGTGGTCTTTTTGACCCAATTGAGGGATCCATAGTGGTTAGTTCCTTGTGGACATGGCCATTTTCTTAGCAAGAGCCATTAAGCTACTCCAGTTGTCTTGGTGAGGAAAAGGGATAGTTCATAGTCGGGCGGGGATGAAAGGACAATTCATAGTTGAGTGGGGGGGAGGAGGTGAAAGGATAGTTCATAGTCAAGCAAGAGTGGGATAGGTACAATTCATGTTGAGCGAGGGGTGGGGTAAAAGGACAATTTATAGTTGGGTGGGTAGGGGGGTGCCTAGTGAAGTAGTTATTTTTCTTTTCCTTATTTTTTGATCTTCACCTCCTTAGCCTCTTATTTTGGCTTAATTTAATTAAGGTTTGCTTTGCTTTTTTTCTTCTTGCTATCTTTTCATGACCTTTGGTAAATCAACAACTAGTTAGGGGATATTGAATTTTATGGATGAGATAGAAATGTAAGGGTAATTGACGAAAAGTGTTAAGTATGGGAGTGATGTAACTATGCTATCCACCTTAATTTCCCAGTAGAACCTAGTGGCCTGGACTAAGGTAAACTTATCTAGAAGTAATTATGTCTCGACATGGTTAGATAGTAATGGGGTAACATCTTTACATAGTTGTAAGTGATAAAATATCCATCTAATGCTAACAGTTCACAAACAAGTCAAAACCTTAGCATTTGATTGAAGTATTGCGAGATATTATCTAGCACATCTGAGATTGAGAGCATGTAACGATCAAAAATCGTATACGCAACAAAAATCTTTAAAATACTTCAAAGACATAAATGTCCATTGTAAGATATGTAACTATATATTCATTATTGTATATTGAATTGATGTAAGATGATTACAAATGAGAATGAGGGTCTGTGTATATACCCTAGGCTGGTACCCCTTCACTAATGGACATGTCCTTAGAACATGTCTCTTCAATATTAACTATTAGTTAGTTAATCATTAATTATGATTATTATTATTTACATTATTTTTTATTATTTCCTCTTCAAAAAGCTTTGACCTCAAAGCTTACTGATGAAAAGCCTTGATCTCTATTGTGATATTGAATGAATCAGTATTCGTTCCCTTATCTTCAACTTGGATTGTTACAACTGGAGACTTTAATACTTCTTATTGTGTAAGTTGTTATAACTTGTCATTTAGTGACTTCTTGTCACTTTTAAGCTTCTTTATTTGCGTAAGAAGGGCTTGGTTATGATTCCTTATATGTAAAAGCTCTTCGATTTCTGGATTGTTGATTTTATTTTTAGTTTTCTCCCCATCTTTTAAACTTTTGATTTGTTTTACTAATGTTTTATTAAGGTTTTTTAAACGTAAATTTCCTCTTCTTGTTTTGATAAGTGTTGCTTGAGTTCCTTCTTGGTGGCCTTAGCTTTCTTGACTTGTTCATGTAGTTTTTCACTGTGATCTTTGATGCACGAAATTTATTTGTCTTTACTAGTGATTCTCTTGTAACATTAGTTTTGAAATATAAGTTTTCTGATGACGACAATCTTGACTTTGACTTCATTGTCACTTCTTGGAATGTGATCATTTTTTTCTTATAAGGAAACATCAAAATATTTTTTTCTAAGTTTAGCATGAACGTACCCAATTCTTTTAACCAAGGTTGACAAAAAATTATGTTAATCTTTGGGTTAAACATATTTACGACTCATAATTGAGAGATGCCTTCATAGTGGTCAATTATTACTTGTAAATCATTAATTTCATACTCTTTTTAGCCAAAACTATTTGTTATTTCTCCTATGCTTGACTTTGGAAGTAATAGTTGATTCGCCAAATTAGTATTGACGTAATTTTTCTTGTCACTTGTGCTAATACTGATATTAATCCCCTTTCCTTGGATATCCCTTTTAATATAATTAAATCACAATCTGTAATTGGAAGACTTTTATAGGAAAATTTTCCTTCCTTGGTTTCTGGATTATAAACCCTTCTTTTGTCTTCATTAATTGGCTCCATATTGCCTTTATCGAGATTAGATTAAGGTTTGAGGGTAACCTTTTCCCCTATCTCTAAATAATATTATTATATATATATATATGTATATATATATATATTTTATTATAATATAATTTTTTTATAATTCTCGACAATTGTTTTTTTCCTTAAACTTTTTTAATACTTTTTTTTAACTTCATTTTGTTTAGTTTTTTTATACACCTTTTTTTCTATATATATTTATAGTTTTTTTCTTTTTTAAAAGTTACAACCCTAGTAAAACATGGCTATTCACTTCTTTGGGGTATAACCTCTTTGGGGTATAATATAAAATATATTTCCACTTTTGTGCCTTTGACTCGGTTAATTTTCTCTATGTAAAAAGTAAAACTTACCATTCACATAAAGGGATTTTATATTCCTTTTGTTTTTCTTACCTTGAAAATGCCATGGTCAATTACCATGGGTTGCTAAAACCACGAGCTTGTAAAGCACTTAATGAAGAATCAAGATAATTTTATATACTCTTCCTTCTCTTACGTATAATTTTACAGATATTTGGAAAGATTTCCTTTTGACTTTATCATGCACTTTATCAATAATGTAGAACCTTTTTATATATATATGAATGTTCTCCTTCAAAATTTACATCAGAGTATTTTTTTTTACTAGAATCATTGAAATGTCAATGGACAAAAGCCTTCTTTTTAATTAATTTTTTTTTTTTAAACTCTTTTCTTTTATGATTTTTTCCTATTCTTTTTTTTTTTTAAGTGGCCAAGGGCCTGATTGAAAATAATTAAATAATTTTTTTTTTTTAAACTCTTTTCTTTTATAATTTTTTTTGTTTTTTGTTTTTGTTTTTGTGTTTTTTTTTTTTTTCTATTAATTTAATTTAATTTAATTTCAGGAAGTGGCCAAGGGCCTGACCGAAAATGGAGAAAATCCAACTCGTGTAGCGAAACGCTTTAATTGCGACGATAAGTTGTTGGCCAAAGGCTAGGATCTACCAACGTGGCTCTGATACCAATGTAATGACCAAAAATCGTATACGCAGCGGAAATCTTTAAAATACTTAAAAGACATAAATGTCCATTATAAGACATGTAATTGTATATTGATTATTGTATATTGAATTGATGTAAGATGATTACAAATGAGAATGAGGGTCTGCTTATATACCCTAGGCAGGTACCCCTTCACTAACGGACATGTCCTTATAGCATATCTCTTCAATACTAATTATTAGTTAGTTAATCATTAATTATGATTATTATTAACATTATTTTTTATTATTTTTATATAATTTTTAGTCATAACAGAGCACAAGGCACAAGAACTGATATACCTTTAAATGTGTGAACACCGATGAGCATACGTATGCAACTAATGGGATGAAGAAATGGGTGTAGGGTGATGAGTAAGATTCTATCAAAGCAACAACAAATCACACCCCACATGAATGGGTCTTTGAGGTAGTTGCTCGAAGGGCAACAAGGTGTCTTGATACCTTCAAATTTTATGGCTACTTTAAGAAACAAAGGCACTCCATCCTAGTTTATCTTGGTAGTCCTCTCAACATTTTGAAACATGTTAGGTAGTTGTGCTTCCATATTGATACTTTGGATCACTTTCTCATTAACATGCCATGTTATACATATAGTTTGTATGCGGGTATATATCACACATTAGGTTAGGTAGTCATGAGGCCTTCAAGTTTTATGCCTACAATAAGAAATTAGGGCATACTCTCAAGGATGACCCTGATGTTATATATATTGGAGTAGATGTTGTTTTGGGTATTCAATGGTTTATTTCTATAGAAACATACTCAAACAATTGAGAGAAATTTCTTTCATTTCAATAATATCATCACTGATACGTTACCAAAGGAGCATGACTTAAAGGGAACTCTGTCATTGACCCCAAACACATGTCCAAACTTCTGAAGAAGAGGCACGTTGATTTCATGGTTTGCTTGTTTTGTATGATGACGAATCCTTTGCAACAAATGCATATTTCAAGCCTCTCTACCTTCATAAATATAAGGTGGTCTTTTAGGAGGTGCTCAGAGAGCATCCACCTAATAGGGCTAGGGAACATGTTATTGATTTTGACGCAATTGAAGGACCCATAGTGGTTAGTCCCTTATGGGCATGGTTATTTTCTTAGCAAGAACCATCAAGCTACTTTAGTTGTCTTGGTGAGGAAAAAGGACAATTCATACCACCTTTCTATTGATAACAAAGCCTTCAATTGAATCACTATCAAAGGTAAGGTCCCTATGACTTGCATTTATGAATTGAGGGATGAGCTACATGATGTTATGGTTTTGTTTAAGATTGATATCCATTCTGGCTAATATTAGATGTCTATACAACTCCAAGACCAAGAGGATTTTTTAAGGACTCATTAAGGGTGCTACCAATTTCGAGTGATGCCATTCGTAATTTGCAATGCGCTTGCTACATTTCAAGCTTTAGTGAGCAAAGTGTTTGGCAAATCTCTCTAAACATTCGTTTTTGTCCTCTTTGATAATATTCTTAGGGCCACTTATATATATAGTTGGACATTCATATTATTGATCTTATTAGGGCCAAGAGGATTGCCTTAAGTACTCATTAGGGCCACTACCGATTTCAAGCGTCGTCATTCATCATTTGCAGTGCTCTAGTTACATTTCAAGTTTCAATGAGCAAAGTGTTTGGTAAATATCTTTGCAAGTTTGTTTTTGTATTCTTTGGTAATACCCTCATATATATTTGGACATTCATATAACATGTTATTGACGTTGACCTTATTGAAGAATTTATCACTGCAAAATCTAGCACCCTAGTGCAGTGCCTCACTTAGCAACCTAGATTGAGAGCAACAATGGATAAGTGTTGACGGTGCCAAAAATTCTGCCAACACAAGGGGATCTCCCCGATATAAAGTCCTAATTAGACTCTATACCATTTGGGGTAGGAATCCCATCCAGAATGATGGCTCTACTGAGCGAACTCCTTTGACTGGTGGGCACCTTCCTTTTAGTGAGAAGTGGATTCCACCTCCACCTGATGACAAAATCACGAACATCTACAATTTCACCTTTGATGAGCTGAAGAACAAGATCATTTAGGAGAGAAGGAAGTACTTCCCAAATGACCAGGATCGACCTATTTCCATTCAATACAAAGAGGGTTATTGTGTCTAACACCAAGGTCAATCCTAGAGTAGTCACATCAGCGAACGCAACCTTTGTAGTAGTTGCAAAGAAGAAATATTTTCTGATGCAATGAATGAACAACTTGAGAAGTAACTAGCTAGTGCAAAGCAACAAAACGAGTGCCTCTTGGTTGAGAATCAAAGGTTGTCTTTTGCTGGTTCTAGTAAAGGAGTTACAATTAGCCCTTGGAGGAAGAGATGATCACTTTGCGTAAGGCAATGGTGCCTCTATACAAAGTTGAGAAAGGATAGCAGGAGAACTCAAGGATCTTAAAGTTAGCTTATACAACTATAGATATGATCCAGGAATGGGGCAACAAGTATTTAAATGCACCAACATTGTTGGTTAGAAAACATAGGTATGAAGGTGAGATGGATAAAGCAGAGATAAAAATGCATATGCAGACCTATGACCAATTCAACAATCATATAACCAACACTATGTCAACATGTACGTGGTTGCACAACCGTTTGGAAGCCTTGGTGCAGGTACACAATATACCTTCTATAGGTGCACTTTGGGAGGTAAGACACAAGAATATTATCAGGTAGGAGATAGAAGAATTCTTGGACCGTATCAGACATGCGAAACCAGAGATGACTTGGAGGTGACTAAAGACTCTGTTCTGCAATATGTAGTTGAGCCAATCAAGTTACATATGAAGCTAGTCATGTTGTGGAACAATGTACAATCATGGTCCAAAACTATATATCCAGATGCTTTGGAGGGAATGAGCAGGTACAATCCAGATCTACCACAAAAGGTCAGAGATATAGCAACATAATATAGAGCTTGGCACCAATATGTCACAATGGAGCTGCATGTCACAATCTTCGAAATATATTTTCCCTAATGTGAATATAATGTGTCTATTTTGTTTTATGGATTTTGCCACAATTTTGTCAAATGTAATTTTGTATTTGAAAAGTAATAAAATGAAAAAATGAGTGTGGAAGTTCAAAGGTCACAAATGCAATGTGAAGAGTCACTAGGAAGTCCAAAGTTCATAGAGGGGCTCAAGAGTCATATGGGAGCTCAAGAGCCATGAGGAAGTTCAAGAGTCACATGGGAGGTGAAAGGTCACCTCATTTGTTATAAATAAACCCTCATGCCTCAAGTAAAGGACTTCTAGCTTTGTCTTCTCTAGCTAAGCATAAGGGAGAGAGATCATTCTTTTGAGGAGCAAGGTGTGGTTTCATGTTCCACTATTGGATCAAGTCAGACATCTTTGTAGTTGTGTATCTTGGCATTTTCACTTAATATTTTGAAGCTCTCAGAGCTAGACATACTTTCATGCATGTATCGGAAATGTTGTAAGACTTTTCTCTTGATGTTTGCGGTATGTTTATGTTCATATGTACTAAAGAAAATGAACAATTTTTTTGGCATTAGTATACATCTTAATTGAAATGTGTGTCCTTTTTGCTTTTCATGATTGTTGTTACTTTGAGAACTACTTTTCAAATGAATTAATGATTCTTCCTACGCATGTGTGTCTTTATTAGAGCGGTACTATTATTATTCTTCTAAAGGCTCACTTCATTTTACTCCATCCGTGAAAGTACTTTATACACAATACAATTTTATGTTTCACAAAGTTAACATTGCTTGCTTGTCTCAAAAGTTATGTGCATGCCCTCTTATGTTGTTAATTGCAGCCAAGGCAAATCTTTAAGTTAAAATGGCAGCCAAACCATCATTCTAGATGGGACTCTTACCTCAAACGGTATACAGTCTAATTGGGACTTTATACTGGAGAGATGAAGATCCCCTTGTGTTGGTGGAATTTCTGGCACCGTCAACAACGAGGTACCATTGTCACCTTTGCAACTACTCATCTTTCTTTGGTTGGATGCAATCCCCACAAGGGTGTCTTCCCCAATAGATCTTAGGGATTAAGTAACCCAAGTGATCTTAAGCTAGATACCCCCTAAGGATTCTACTACAAGATTCATCCAAGGGTAAATATGTGATGATTAGAGTTTTGGGTGATTTGAGTTTACTTTCAATAGAGCTAATTCAAATGTCTCTATGGCTCAAATAGGTACCCAAACCACATGCAATCAAGAAAATATGCTTTGCTATCATAAACTAGGGTTTCAATGAGCAGATTTATAGCGTGAAAATATTTATAACAGCAATGAGAAAACAACCCAAGAATCAATGATATACAAGTGGAAAAATAGGGCTATTCAATGATTAAATAAGAGAAGAAATTCCAACAATTTTCAGTGGCTGAAAATACATAAAACAATAATATTTTCTATGTCTGAAAATGCATGTAAATCCTCTTCCCAATGAATGCATGCCAAGTCTGATCCTAGTACAATAAGTTCCAAGGTAAATGATGCTAAAAATGCATACTTTGCTATAACCTAACCCTAATTTTCCAGAGAAAACATATAATGTAACATTTTAGGGTTTTATTTCTTTAGGTTATGGATTGGCCCAAGAGATAAGACTAGTGCCTTTCTCAATCAAGGGGTCAATGGAGTCTAGGGCTACAAATCTATGGAAGAGGACCAATGGAAGCAATTTTAGGGACGAAGAAGAAGCTACAATTAGATTTCTCAATTTTTCCTACTCTAGCATGTTTTTATCTTCTTTGGAGATTGAAAGGGAGAAAGTTACCCTTACATTTTTCAAGAGAAACTTGATGAAATCCCTTTTCAAGGAGATGTTAGAGCGATAAAACATCAACAACACTTTGATGAAAATTTCATTAAACCTTAATTCGTCAACAAGTATAAGATTGAAGAAAATACTTACGATAAACTAGCACATACCATCGAACAATCACCAATAATCATGCAAGAGAGAGAACCATCCAATCAAATTATGCCCCTGAAGACAATTTTACTTAACTAGTGCTTCATAATGAACAAGAGAGAAAAGACTATCTAGAGCGCATTGATCTCAAAGTGTGTGTGACAATGATCCAAGAGAAATCGACCTCCCTTCATTTATATGAGGGCAAGCAAGTCAATTTTCACTTAATTTAGATTAAAAACCTTAAAAATAGTATTATGTGACTACAAGTTAGACATGTCACAAGTTGACCCCCCAAAGATAGCTACCTCAATGAATAAACATAAAAGGGAGCCTTATTTAGCCCATAGATGTGAGCTAAAATCCCTCCAATGGTGACACCATGCTCCAAAAGGTGCATCTCTTATCAAAAGGTGCAATGGATGGCTCAAAAGGGTGCATCTCATCCCGAAGGTCATATCTCGTCATCAAATGGTGTCCAATCATTAAGCAAGGCTCTGTCAACAAGATGTCATCTTCAAGATAAGTCCACATCATTAATCCAAACCTCATGAAGGGGATGTCATGGAGCTAGAGCTTGACATCATCATACACAACAATGTGCCATCCCTTCTAGAAGGGTCCTAAGTCATTGTCATCATCAAATCTTCTCAAGAAGAGGGCAATGCCCATCAAGTAGGTGCAATGCCAGATTTGGGGTAGTCCTGTTAGCTTTGGGGTACATAGCTCTCAAGGCAATGTCTTGGCTCTTGGGTGTAGCATTTTACGTCTTTGAGGGAGAGAAGAGTTTTATTAACTATGCTGAAGGCCTCCCAAGGACAACACTTCAAAATAAGTGGTCAATGTCCTAGTTCAAAGTTCCCAACGAAGTCATCAAGTGGCGCTGGACATCCTCTTTGAAGTGTTGGAGAAACATCAAACAATCACTCAAGGGATGGAAGGTGTTCCTGAGAGCAAGATCTAGCAACACACACAAAATCAAGTGAGATCAACATCACAGGTGCACAAACCATAAGACATTTAGAGTGAGCCATATTTAATGTTAAAGGCATCAAAGTACTTTACACAAGCATCACCTTCAAATTTATTTTTAGCTCATGACTTGTAAACAAGTTACCTTGCTTCGGTATGGGAGGGACATCTCAAGGCCCTATTAGGTATTTCCAACCCTAAGGGCAGGAACAATTCCTAGGTCGACCCATCAGTTGGTAGGAGCAAATGATTAGTGACATGATGTGGAGTTTACTTAATGGAGGATGCCATTGTTTTGTACCATCTATGAAATTCCAACATCCTTGAGCGTCATGATGTGAGAGGGAGCAATCTTGGGACTTGAGTTACCCCTTTACTTGGCCTATTTTTACCACCCCTCTTGTGTTCCTTTTTCATCAAGAATTGCTCCTTTTTATATAAATAGCTAGGGTTACAAATTTCATTGATTCATCATTGATGCCTTAAAGGTGGTTGTTTCCTTGCTCATTGGGGTTCAGATATGCAAAGTTCCTTTCTTGCATTAGCTAGGAATTGGGCGAGGGCTAATGATGGGGTAGAGCTCAGGTTAGGCCTCTAGTTCACACACTTTCATTTGCCCCTGCCAATATTTTGCATTTTAACATTATGGCTCGTGCTTTTCTTTTCTTTCTTCTGCATCAATCTCTCAAGGAGCGTTTAGGGAGTGCCAAGGGAATGTGATTCATTCTTTGAGAGTGTCTTGGTGAGCACCATGCTTCCCATAGTGGCAAGGAGTGACCTAGGGAGCCTCAGAGTGTGCTTTCAAAGTTGGGAGTGCACTCTCGAAGGAACTCCTTAGATGCTCCCACTCAAGAACATGATTCTCAACCTCAAGGGGGAATCATGGGGGGTGGCCCTTGGTGGGTGTTCTCAATAACACTATCTACAATAAAGCAATTATTGCCGTTGAAATTTATAAATAAGTGCAGGCTATGCTTCATTATACTACTTATAGAAAGTAGGTTCTTCTCTAAACAACATAATCCACATCTTTAATTCCTTTTCATCTAATCAAAGATGCTTACCCCTCTTCATCAAGGAGATATTCAGGCACATATGTTAGATCCTACATAACTTGCCTTAGTTGTGGGCGATTCAGACGATCACATCATACTTCCAGGTTGACTTGATTGATTGGAGCAACAAGTAATAAGATAAGTTCCTAAGCATTTTAGATAGTAAAACAGTGAGGCAGGTGTCCCCTTAGCCCACCCCCTTTGGGTGGCCAACCGATATCCTTGGCACTGTTGCGGAGGTGCAAAACAGCACACAAATTCACTCACACCTAGAGTGTAAGAGGGATTAGTTCCATATGGTTCATGATCTGGTTACTCTCCCCTACAGATTCCTCCCTAGCCCCAACGAAACAACCAAAGTCTTTGTTGAAAATGTAGCTAGTTTCGGTCTTCATAATTGTTGGTGTACTCATTTCAATATGTACCCTATGTAATTAACAAGAGAAGAAAAGAAAAAGTTATTATTATTAAAGTATGGGTTTCATGCTCATTATTGATGGTCTTCTAGGTAAAAGCATATTATTCGTGCTTCTAGGGTTTGTTAAGTCTTAGGATTTATTGTCATGAGACAAAGGAGTCAACATCTTGTTTATAAGACCCTTTTGGGCAAAATGTAATTGTAAAAACAATTATTTTGAGTCTAGAAAGTTCGGGGAACTCCAAAAGTACAAGTGGACCCAAACAATTACAAGTCGGCCTAAAGGAGGGAATTTGACCCCTTGAGAAGGCTATATAAAGAAGCAGTTCGACCTCATTTAGCACTCACTCATTCACACGTTTGATCTATCAAGAAAAATTTCGTTCTGAAGCGGGAAGCTGGAAAAAGGAGAGCGAAGGTCTAAGAGAAGAAAGAAGGACAAAATATCTTGGTTTTGGGCTCTAACTCTGTCACACGTGCAAAGATCTTGGTTTTCTGGTGCTAGAGAAAGAGGCCGAAGCTGCAGGTCCGAGTTGCAGATGGACGAAGTGCAGTATTTTGTGGCTAGAAGGAAGAATACCGTACCTTGACCTTGTTGACCTTGGGAGGAGCTGTCTTGCTCCAGGAAGGTCTTAGGAGGAAGCTCGATTAGGGTCTCTGTAGCAGCTACAAGGCCGAAATCACAAGTTTGAAGTTGTAGGACGAGTTGCAATATTGAAGCTGGCAGGTCGAAGTTGCAGTTTGAAGCTGGCTGATGCAGAATCAGGGAAAAACTTGTTGTAGGGATGACTTGGTACTTGGAGAAGGACTTGGTCTAGGTTTTGGGTCTTTGTGTCTCAATTGAAATAAATTCTATAAGAAGAAAAGAGTTTTATGGGTTTTCCTCTTAGAGGGGTTTTGCCTTGGCTGAGAGCCTAGTTTTTGTGTCCTGACTCCTTTGTTGTTGTTGTTTCATTCTTGATATTTTTTTGATGAAAAGATATAACTAAAGAACATAAGAAGAATAACTAAGTTCACAAGCAAGTATTAAGGAAAAAGGAAAATAAGTAGTAATAAATTGCCACTTTGCATTTTTCCAACATTATCTAGAGCTTCCTTCCTTTGGCCTTCGATTCTAGGGGTATCCCTCACTCCTACATCCCCCTAGGATCGTGCATTCAAACACATTGTTAGATCCATAAGACTGTGATAGTGAACCAACACCACTGTCATTTTTTAGGAGTTGCATTTGTACTCCCACATTGTACTTGTCTTGCATGTATCCTTTAGTCTCATTGACCTACTTTTATGGTCATTTGTTGGACATTAATTAAATTATCTTATCTTTTCTAACCTTGTATTCTTCTTTTCTACTGAACACAACAAAATTAGATTAAGATTTATCCTCTACAAAATCAACCTAGTGATCAATACTATTAGTAAATTCATAAATATTTGAATTCTCTTGAATCAATGTACTAATCAACCTTAGCACACTTTAAATCTTTGTTTATAACCATGAACACATAGAACTCTTACAATTTACTTCTCCTTGTGTTCAGTGACATGGTCGTGTTTCTTTCCACATCGATCATTTGAAGAATGCTTTTCGTCATTCTTTTCATCCCCACAATTGCTTCTTGCAAACTTTGCTTATAGGCCCTAATTTTCCACAATAAAACCATTTAATTGTGTTTCTATTCTTGCCCAACTTGGAAGACTTATCTTCATTCTCGTTGCTCTTGTTTTCTACCTTTGTTCTAACTTTTTTACACATGCAAGTGCCATCACAGGAGCCTCATTCACATTTCTGTTCTCAAACTAATTTTCCAAAGCTCTTGCTGCAAGAGCTTTGTGCTCAACTGTGCAAATGTTAGATCTTTATTAGTATTTGTATTGTTAAAAATCTCAATAGCATTTGCATAGGAAGAAGGCAAACTCTTCAAAGTTATAACCACCATGGATTCTTCTTCTTCTTGATGTTTGTAGCATCAGATAGGTATTTTTGCATTGCCTAGGTGTCAATCATGTTGGAATCATCCAAAGCTGCCTTAGGAAACTTGCTTAATTTATTAAGTTGTCTCTTATGATTTTCCTAAGTCTGCCTTGGGAAAAACACATTAATTAATTAATTAATGTTGGTTATTGAGCTAAGAAAGTCCAAATTTTTTTTTTTAATTATTTTATTGAATATAGTTAATCTCAACCATTGATCTCAAGTGGGTTAGGATCTAATCTTGGCCATCCATCACTTTGGAGATTAGGGTTAAGGATTTAGCTCAATAGAGAATTATAAAAGACAACCTAAGGAGAAGAGAAAGTCACCAATTTGAGAAGAGCATTTTATTAGTGAAAGATCTTAACAAAAGTTGAAGGAGTACTTTCAACTAGTGGTCAACAAGAGAATTTTTGCAGCAAGGAAGTCACCCCAACGTAGGTTGTACAATTGATTTTGCAGGGCCATGCTACTTGTGGAAAGAGGAGTTCGATTTGGTGGAGACACTGCCTCATAAGTGTTGCAAATCCAACCATACAATGTGCATAGCCTCTCACACTTGTGTAGAAATTGAGCTTCAACTCGCACAAGGGACTGTATAGAATTGAGTGGTAGGGTTGCTGGTTCTGGGTTTGATTTATGATTTTTTCTGAGGGCCATATAGGCCATTCAAGTGCCCCTTAATTTTCAAAAATTTGTTGTAGCGTGTATTTTTTTCTTTGCGGGCCATTTTCCTAGTAAGGGAGCCCTCACTGTTTTGAGAATAAAAAGTTAAGATCAGTTTGGGGGATATTGTTTTCGTGTGATTGATTTCTTGTGTTTGCTTCTACTATTTAATATTGAGTTAAAATTCCATTGTGTTTTCATTTGGTAATTGCAGAAATTATTTGTGGGTTTTAAAAGTTATTAGGAATTAAAACCAGATTTGGAATTTAGAAATTAACATGGTATTAGAGCATCAACTCTGGAAAGGGGTATTCGTAATTCAGACAAGTTTACAACATATCTAAATTTCTAGCAACGATTTTTTAGTAAAATTTCTAATTTGGGAGATGGTAGGAATTAGGTTAAGATTTGAGGGCAGGTTGGAGTGCGCATCAAAATTCGTTCGTTAGAAGCTGAGGGTTATTTTGATCCTGAAGGAGAATGGTTTATGGGATTTTGCTAACAACAAACTCATCTCACCTATAGTTTTTGTGGAATTGGTCATCCACCACTAAAAGAATGTGAATGTTAGAAGGATAATCTTGGATGTAGCAAATGATCATGTGATTCCTCACCTATCTAAGAAGAAGATAGAAAGAGAGATGTGGGAGGCTTTGATGAAGTCTTATTAGAGTGATAACACAAACAGGGAGATGGTGTTGAGAGAGAAACTCAGGAAGACCAAGATGAGTAGATTACTAGTTATCTCACCAAAATCACTCAGGTACGTGATGAGTTGGAAACAGTTGGGGAGATCGTGATAGATGAGGACATGATAATGAAAACCCTGAATGGCTTCGCCAAGCCATGCGATCCATCAAGGGCATTGTTGCACGAGAGCATCTTTCTAATTGAGACATGCTATGAGATGATTTTTCCAAGAAAAGATTAAGGAGGGAGAGGCTACTTCATATGCAGGAAAGAAGAAAGAGTTAAAACGTTTACATGCCACAAGAGGGGCATTAAGCTTCATAGTTTTTGAACAAGAAGGGGGGGTAAGGGAAAGTCACAATAGGTAGCAACATCTGTAGATGTTCAAGTCACAGAGCTTGCTACGAAGTTTGAGAAGGAGTTGTCGTTGGTATCTTGCCTTTCTGGCATAGTTTCCAAGGGTGCATATTTCATGGAAAATGGTGCTTTTTGACACACAACGAGATTATATGAGGTATTGATCAATTTGTTCGAGAAGGACTTAGATCTGCATGTGGAACTTGCCAACAATGGCAAGTATATTGTTAGAGGGAGTTGGGACCATTTTGTTTCATCTAGAGTAAGGAGTTTCTTTGGAGGTGAAGGATGTGTTGTTTGTTCTGGGGCTAATGAAGAATTTACTTTCAGCCTCATCGATGAACGACAGGGGCTATGTTGTGAAAATTCCTACACTTGAAGGAACCCCCACTGCAACAAATCTGAATCTACTTCATCTACTTGATTTTTAAATTACATTTATCAAGTTATTCTTCTGAATACTGAAGCAAATTACTTCTGCAACCTACACTAATTAAATATTTGATCTCATGAAACAAAAAATAGAGCAAAGAATGAGATACATAGGACACTTATTTTTGGACACAATAGTACTTGGAAAAACCCAATTACATTCATCAATTTATTCTTCTCAATACTGAAGCAAATTACTTCTACAACCTACACTAATTAAATATTTGATCTCATGAAACAAAAAATAGAGCAAAGAATGAGATACAGAGGACACTTATTTTTGGACACAATAATACTTGGAAAAACCCAATGTGGGAAAACTAGTGCAGTAGTTTGAGGGTTTATTATTATGCAGGAGAAATATCTGAATACAAATCTAGGATGCTCTTCTAGCAATCCTTTACAGAGAAAATACTAGCGGAAAATCTGAGTGAGTTTTACCTCACTTCACCTGGTAGAATTCCCGTTGATTTGACACAAGATTGGCTAACCCTGAATATTTCTACGCTGGCCCTGCGTAGGCTTGCGTCAGCCTTCAGGCTTTATGCCAGCCTCTCTGCCCTCTGCGTCAGCTTCTCTGCCCTTTGCATCAACTATCTCGGTTGTTTCGGCAGTTGTCGACAGTTCTGGTTGTTCCCGACAGTTCTAAATTTTGCATGACAGGTAGCTTTTTTGCTTGACAGGTAGCTTTTTTGCTTTGCGCTGGCCCTTCTGGCTCTACGTCAGGATTGCGTGGTCCCAGATTGGCCTAGTGTCAGCCTTTCCTGGCTACTGCGCTGCTTCTCTGCAAGCTCTTTCCACCTTTTTGTCAGTATTCTCCGGAAAGTCCTTCTCCCAGATTCTCACTGCCCCTTTGCTATTGAATGATCACTTAGTTCTAGTTTCTCAGCTTCCTAGCCCCAGAAATCAAACTCCAGATGAATTCTCTGTGTGTGTGTATTTCCAAATGAACCCCAAGCCTTCATTTTATACTTTTCCTATTGAGTCTTCAACGGCCGAGATTAAGTCTCTAATCAACGACTAAGATAAAAACATGACTTGATTTGCTTTCTAGGTCATTCTCACCCATATTTTGATTAATACCTATTAATATTTTAATTTCCCTAAGTTTAGACTTGGGAACTCCATTAAAATTTTAATTATTCTAATAAAATACAATCTGGGTGGAATTTCACCAAACGGTTTTTGGGTTTTCTAGAACTCATGTGCCTTAGCCTCTCCACCAATTTTCAAGGCTAGAGCACTTCCGATGCTACCGAAAACTAACACTCCCTCTTAACGAGGAAAGTGCTCTAGCAACAATGTCCACCTGCATGATGCTCTGTTTCTGAAGAACCTCCTTTCTGCATTGCTGTTGCCACCAACACTGTGCTGCTATTGTACTGCTGCCCATGGCACTGACACTGCTACTGCTTCATCTATACTACAACTCCCTCTCAAACGCTGCATCTGCTATGGTGTTAGCACTGCCACTGCTAACACTGTATCCGTACTGCAACTCAGTTGCTGAGAGAAGCAACTGAAAAACATACAAAATTAGTTGAACTTAACTGTGTTCAACATGATACAATGAATGTTGGAATTTGACTGCTGCTGGTTCTAACCCTGTGAATCTTCTGCACTGTGCCAACTGCACTGCTGCCAACCTTGCCCTGTGCTGATTAGTCTCTGGTCCCCAACGATTGCATTTGTCCTCCAAACACTCAACTACATCATCTGAGAATAAGTCCATCTCGCTACTGCAGAATCGTGGGCTCCCGTAGCAAGGAATTGATCCAAGAAGTGGACTCCTCAAGTATCCTGCCCACATGTTGTCCTTTCGACTACAACTCAATATTGCCCCATCTCCTTCCTAGAGATGCGGGGGCACTCATGGAAAACTCATCCCCGTCAATCTTTGCTGAAGAACACTTAGGATCATGTTTCTCATCCTTGTCCTTTTTCTTCAAAGGACACTGGGATGCATGGTGGCCCAACTCGCCACAACTGAAACATTTCACCTTCGAAATGTCCTTTTGCTTCGACTTCTGTTGTCCCTTTGATGCTAGAGCTGCATTCTCCTCCTCCTCCTTTGTCTTTGTGCCACTCCCACTGCTGCCATTGAAGTTGACCTTCACTAGGTCCCTCCTTAAATCCTCTTGTTGAAGAGCCGCCCACATCTCCTCACATGAAGGTAGTTCTTCCTTGCCAAATATGCTTTGGACAAAAACTTGCCATTCTTCCGAGACTCCATTCAGGGCTATCCTCACCATCGCGGTTCGCTGAGGAGTGGACCCCACTGCAACAAGCTAGTCTCTAGTGTCCTGAAGATGCTGAAGATAGATGTTCACCCCTTCTCCTTTCTGCATCAAAGTTTGCTACAACTTCTACTCCAAATACATCTTCCGTTGTTCAGAAGAACCTTCATACAGAGAAGACAAGGCTTCCCACATCTCTCGGGTTGTATCCTTGCCCTGCAAGTGTGAGACCACATGATCTCGAACTCCATCGAGAATGAGCCTCTTTGCCTTTCCTTGCTCGGCCTTGTACTTCTTTTATTGATCATTGTCAGTAGGAACAACTACAACACTTTTGACGCAGGCCTCGAGATCGTATTCCTCCAGAATGACTAGGATTCTGGTCTTTCATATGACATAGTTGGAGGTAACGTCCAACTGTCCTGACCTCTGAGCCCATGCAATGCCATCTCACCTAACTGTCGAACTGACTCCTTTAGTCACTGCTTAGCACTGCTCAACTGCTCAACAAGTGAGAAATTTGAACTTTCTAGTGGAAAGTTCTCTGAGGAGAAAATTCCCCTTCTACGTGTCTTAGTTCTTTTCTAGCGGATTTCTGCCCCAGCAGAAACTGCGCCCTTCAAGCACTGCGCTGAGGCTCTACGTCAGTCCCTCTACCTCTGCAAACTCTTGAACTGGAAATCAAACCTCTCTATCGTCTCACTCAGAGAGAGATTTCCTCGGGCCTGCTTCCTGGTGAGGACTACGTAATCCCTTCAAGGGGATTCGAATTGCTACCATGTGCAGCTTTCGACCTCATTGCTTAGCACTGGATCTGCTCTTCCTGTTTCAAAATCAATGCTCTGATACCATGTGAAAATTCCTACACTCGAAGGAACCCCTACTATAGCAAATCTGATTCTACTTCACCTACTTGATTTTTAAATTACATTCATCAAGTTATTCTTCTGAATACTAAAGCAAATTACTTTTGCAACCTACACTAATTAAATATTTGATTTCATGAAACAAAAAACAGAGCAAAGAACAAGATACATAGGACACACTTAATTTTGGACATAATAGTCCTCGGAAAAAGCCCAATGTGGGAAAACCGGTGCAATAGTTTTGAGGGGTTATTATTATGCAGGAGAAATATCTGAATACAAATCTAGGATACTTTTCTAGCAATCCTTTACAGGGAAAATACTGGCGGAAAATCTGAGTGAGTTTTACCTCACTTCACCTGGCAGAATTCCGGCTAATCCAGCACAGGACTGGCTAACCCTGGCTATTTCTGTGTTGGCCTTGCGCAGGCTTTGCGTCAACCCTGCATCAGCTTCTTTGCCCTCTGCGTCAGCTATCTCGGCTATTCCGGACAGTTTTAAATTTTGTGTGATAGGTCGATTTTCTGCTCTGCGCTGCCCCTTCAGTATTTGCTTCAGGATTGCGTGGGCCTAGACTGGCCCAACGTCAGCCTTTCCCGGCTACTGTGCTGCCTCTCTGCAAGCTCTTTCCGCCTCTCTGTCGGTATTCTCTGGAAAGTCCTCTCGGATTCTCTCTGCCCCTCTGCTGCTGAATGAATATTTCACTTTTTCTTACAATATAAGTATCACAAGAAATATATGGATAATTTATTTATATTACAAGGAAAGCTACAATTTCTGGTTTATGAGATATGAACCCCAAAAACTTTTGTTTTTTTTGCTTGTTTCAATAGACTTGAATTTTCCTTATGCAAATTGCTAAAATGCCTCTTCCTCATGCTTTTATGTAGTGCATTTGGGGTCTAGGCTGGACTGACTTGTGCAACTAGCAAAATGTATAGTGAATATTCAAAGAATCATTTCTCCTCAACTGTGAGGAGTTAGAGGGAGTTCCATATACTGTTGGAAAGGTCTTGGAATAAGATTTCCAATCATGTATGTTATACTTCCATTTGAGCTAGGTAAATGGAGTAAAAATTCATTCAAATGTAGGGTATCCAAATGGAGCATTAAAAACCCAAAAATCATTTCTCTTCAACCGTGAAGAGTTAGAGGGAGTGCCATATACCATTGGAAAGGTCTCGATGAGGGCTACATGATGATATAGTCATTCCTTGAATTTGAATTGGCTTTGGCTTTGACCACCTTTTCCTTGATTTTCTTTTGACTGTCAATTTTGTATTTGAGGGCTTAAACCCTTTTGCTCTTTAGGGCTTCTTGAACTATTATTATATGCTTTGATCATCCCAAAGCTAGGGCTTTGACCTCAATGACAACATTACTCAACAATGACCCATCCACCCTTTGACATCAATGACAATATTCATCCAACAATCTCCCCCTTTGTCATTAATGTCAATACTCATGCTCCCCATGTCATCATGCTCCCCCTTTCTCCATGCTTCACTTCCTTCATCTCCATTCCACATTTCCTTTTTCTCACCCTTTGACATCAATGACAACTTTCATACATGTCACAGGTCTTTTGAAGTTCAACATGGAGTAGCAAGGAGTGTGCAATGGGTGTGCTCTTGGCAAGTATGGCAAGGCTTCTTTTCCGAGCAACGAAAGCAGATCCAAGGGGATCTTGGATCTAGTTCATACATACATGTGTGGTCCACTGTCTGTAGCATCAATGAGGGGCTCCAATTATTATGTGACCTTCATCAATAATTTCTCTAGGAGGACTTGGATTTTCTTCATGAGGACCAAGGATGAGGTCTTTAGTCGATTTTGAGAGTTTAAGGCTCTTGTGAAGAATCAGATAAGAAGGAAGATCATAGTCTTGAGGTTGGATGATGGGGGTAAGTATACCTCCAATGACTTCAAAGATTTCTTTAAGGAGGCAAGGAGCAAGAGAGAGCTGATGATGCTGTACAACCCACATCAGATCAAGGTTGTTGAAAGGAAGAATTAGGCCATAGTTGGAGTTGACAAGGCATTCAGTCTTCAGGTTAGGAGGATAAGTTGGAGGTTCCTTTTAGTTTTGGAAAGAGGAGGCCTCCATGGCTAGAGCAAACATTGAGGGACACTCATGAGCATGGGGATGCTCCCAGGAGCACATTTAGGGAGAGTGGACTACCAAGGTAGTTTCCTAGTTATATGGCTCTCATGAGTAGCTTCATTGATTCCGACTCTACCAGTTTTGAGGAGGCAACAAACTAGTAGGTCTAGAAGGATGCCATGGTGGAGGAGTATCACTCCATTATGAAGAGTGATGTTTGGGATATAATGTCCAGACTAGAGGAAAATCAGTGATGAGCTCCAAGAAGTTCTCCAAGATCAAGCATGCTACAGTTGTCAACATGAAGAAGTACAAGGCGAGGTTTGTGGCGAGAGGGTATATTTCAGTTGCTAGGTATACTTGAATTCAAACTGTCATATCTATTTTCTCGGTAATGGGGTGGAAGATACATTATATTGATGTGAAAACAACATTCCTCAATGGGGTTATTGAGGAGGATGTGTATATTTATTAGCCTTAGGGATTTGATATTCATGGGAGGGATTCTTATGTTTCTAGACTTAGGAAAGCCTTGTACGGACTCAAGCAGGCACCGAGGGCGTGGTACTCGAGGATTGATTGGTACTTGCTAAGCATGGGATTCACCAAGAGTGAGGTGGATCCCAACTTGTACTTTACACTTGTTGGAGATGGTTTGGTAATATTGTTGTTGTATGTGGATGGTTTATTTCTTATGGGTGTAGAGAAGCTCATTTTTATGTGCAAATTGGTACTTGCGGAGCATGGGCTTCACCAAGAGTGAGGTGGATCCCAATTTGTACTTACACTTGTTGGAGATGATGCAATAATCTTGTTGTTGTATGCAGATGGTTTATTTCTTATGGGTGTGGAGAAGCTCATTATCATGTGCAAATTGGTATTTGCTGTGCATGGGCTTCACCAAGAGGGGTGGATCCCAACTTGTACTTTACACTTATCAGAGATGATCCAGTAATCATGGTGTTGTATGTGGATGGTTTAATTCGTATGAGTGCATAGAGGCTTATTGCTATGTGCAAACATGAGTTGACTTTGTTGTTTGAGATGAAGGACATCAACTTGATGCATTACTTCTTGGGGTCAGAGGTGTGGTAACAAACATGCAAGATATTCCTTGGACAAGGATATGCAACTTCCCGTTTTTTTTGCATCATATTTTTTTTGAGCATCTACATTAGTTTCATTATGGATGTATTTTCCCAACACTAATTTGTCTAAACATCTATACTAAAATATAGCAAGCGTTCCTCTGGTTATATCATTGAGATTTTGATATGTTACCACCCAAACTAGCAGGGTTGCCAAGCTCCTTGTAACCTGCTAAGATGACACACATTGGACAAGTGCCCACAGTTACCTTGTCTGAAGTCCTCACTATTTAAGCCCAACTTCTAATAGAATGGCTTTGGGAGGATTCTTTGAAACAAGTGATTCAACCCGAAATTAGAAGACTAGTGCCTTGAATGGGGTCTTGGGTGAAGAAAGGAGTTAGTTATGATAGATAAAACTGACCTGGAAATGTGATTTATGCAGTAAATAAATGCAGGCCAACAACACAATCCACTCAAAATTTAAGATATTCAACATGTAAATAGCCCAATAGAATGAAAACTTAACATGATTACCAAATCTATAAATGTTTCTTGATATGAACCTTTGGTAAATGGAGTTTCTATGTAAATTTGCTTGCTTTGCTGTGGCTGCAGATTTGAAAATTTGCAGAAAATGTAGAAAACAACAGCAAATGCCCCTTTATAGGGCCACCTTATAATGTCTAGAGTCTAGACATTCTAGATTGATAATATAGGGTTTTGGAGAAACTAAGACAACAAATATAAGTCACTTGAAAGTCTAGACTGTTCATAAGCTTCCAACCTGCATCAGAATGAATTTCCAACAAGCTGAAAACTCTGCAGAGGTTTTGGGATCAAATCCCATTGGGTAACAAAATAGAAATTTTTTTCAGCCTATAAATAAGACTTATAACTGCTGGAATAGGTTTAAGATGGTACCAAATTGAATATGTAACAATGAGAAATAGATTTGTTAACTATTACAGGGGTCTATGACATGAAAACTTACTTGTATAGCACCCTTGTACCTCTATTTCTACAAAATCTGGAATGTATGTGGCTGAAATAAAATGCAGATTTGCAAAAATAGCTCAATATACCTGTCAAGAAATATGTGTTGAAAGCACATAACATAGGTATATTGATCCCTTGGATATATGTCAAAATTATGCTCAAAATCCCCAAGGATTAATAGCTAATCTTAAGATAAAACTTGCAAAATACAGGCTAGTATACGTTTAATTAGAACATAAAATAATATAGTTTTGGAATTTTAAATATAAGAAGAGTGGTTGTTGAAAAATGCTTACCTTAGCCATAACTTTACTCTTGATGTCGGGTTGTGAATCATTCTCCCTTAAGTTGGTCATGTAGTTTGGACAGTGGGGTGAGTTTGGAGTTGGGAAGACTGTTGCCCTCACTTGTGTCTAAGATCTTCCAAAATTTTCTGGATCAAGCTAGGGGTGGCTCTAGGGAAGCACCTCCAATCTATGGGTCATCTATGTGGCCAAAGACTTTCCCTAGGTTTAAGCTACCACCGATAAGGGTTGGTCCAACCCCTGATTCCAATTGCTCCAACCTGCAACAAAAGAGATAGAGAAGACTAGCACCTTCTCTACTCCCTCCACGTGACTATGTAGCCCGTGAATGGATTGTCCCTCCAACCTTTGTGTAATCCTAATTAATTGTGTTGTTATCATATTAAAGTCTTCTTGCAACATTACCCAAGAAAAATCAAAATATAAAGAACCATCCCACAATTTTGAGACAAAAGATTTTGCAAGAAGAGTTCTAGTCTAGGTTACTAGGATTCAGATTCAGATACAGATACATATACAGATACGGATACGGACCTGCTAGTTTTTTGAAAATCCAGGATCCAGATACGGCAAGAATATGTCACGTACAAAAAAATAAAATATAATAATATTTTTAAAATTAAAAAAAACACTTTAGAGTTCAAAAATCAAATACTTCATGAAACCATCAAACACTTTTAGAACTGAAACTATTAGATATATTATAAATATGAAGACTGAAACACTGAAATGATGCATCATCCCTCATACAAAGTAACAACAAGGATCATAATATCATAAATGATAATAGTAAATTCATTTACATATCTTCAAATGGATCTATATCTTCTGCATATTGCAACTCTACATCATGAATAGATGATGGGGGTCCTGGAATGTAAGATGTTGCATCAGTAGGATGGACTGGTGGTGAAACAATATCCTCAAGTAGGTTGAGGTGAGTCATGGCATTTAGTGTCAGGTTCAAGTCAGAGATCTCGGGCTCCACATCCTACATCCTGCTTGGACCTTTTTTATACTTTGGTTCACCATGTGATAGAAGATGGAGGTTGGAATGAACATAAACAAGATCCTCATCCTTTGTCTCTCCCAGCCTGTTTCATTTCACTGAATGGATGAGGCCATATGTACTCCAATTCCTCTTAGCTGATGAGGAACTATCAACTTGTGATAACATGGTGGCTAAAGTAGAGAGATGAATCCTATCCCCACCATGGAAGTCCCACCAAGTAATAGGATCAAGATGCCCTCCATCATCCATAGCTACTTGATCTAAAAAGCTACTAGTAGGCTATACAAACCCTCCAAATTCTTGGCGGACTTCCCTTGCAACTCCCATATCTCTATAAATTTTCCTCAAAGCTGTCTTGTATCCTTGTACCACTTCAGAATCCTTGTTTGGTGTTGTTCTACTAGGTAAAGAGAAAATTTTGGAATGATAGTATTTAGGGTGCAATGCATATGCCAAAAGGTATAATGGTGTGGTCATTTTGTTCCACCTTTTTGTAACTATGTCCTTCACTAAATAGTAGAATGTTTCATAAGGGTCATTTTCTTAGATTGGATGTTTTTGTGATTCATGATATAATGATTAAGATCTTCCGGAAAATCACATGAAGAATTATTGGTCGACGCGTTTCGAACCTCAATCTAGGTTCATCATCAGGATCAGGTTGAGGAGCAGGATCAACAGATTGCTAAAATATATCTCATAGATGAAACGATAAGTATCCAACGTTCAAACGAATAATTAATAACAAGGAGCGTTAAGGGATAAAAATTGATTTAGTCAATAGTTATATCTGACTTTTGAAAATTAATTACTTAAATTTTATTTATTTATTTATTTTTCAATAAAATAATAAAATATATAATAATATCTTAATATTAATAATACCATCACTATTTGCTTAACATGATATAAGATTTCTATAAATAAACATAATTAGTTTTAATTGATTTTAAAATTAATTTTAAGAAATTAGGAATTATTACAATTATTATTAATAAAAGTTAATAAAAAATATATAATAATATCTTCATAATATAATATCATCATTTGCTTAAATGTGATATGACTTAATCAAAGACTTGCTATTATTTTATTAATGAGTATTATCCAATACATATAAGTAAAAAAAATAAAAAATAAAAACTAAATAATATTAATATAATCAAATAAAATAAATTAAAAATAAAACAAAACAAGTAAAAGCCAAAGATCAGGCACATTAACCAACAGAGGCAGGGGCACGGGGTTAAGAACAAAGAGAAGGGACCCACGAACTACTTAACTTCCATCCATTGTCCCTGTTAAGAGTCTTATTCCTCTTTTCAATTTCAATTGCTTCTCTTAATTTCCGGTGATGGAAATGGTCAACCTTCGCAAGGACCTTAGATTCCTCTAAGCAAATATGGTGCTTCGTTAATTCAACATGTTCTGCTAGAGCAGAGGAGTGGGTCCTACAGTGCCTAAGGTCTGTTGCGTGCTCTTGAATTCTTTGCGAAATGGAACGCCCTGTCTCTCCAATGTAGGGGGCTCCACAAGAACAAGGAATTAAATAAACACCTTTCCTGCATTTTGGATCAACAGGGTCTTCGACAGATCTTAAAGAGCTATGAATGGTTTTTAAAGGTCTAAAGGTGGAGCCAATCAATTGCTTCCTCAAAATCCTAGCAATCACTTGCCCTAATAATTTATCTTATCCTCTCCAACATACTATCAATGTTTTCATAAACTTCCGCAAGCAAGGTGTATTTGTATCAAATGACCTGATCAATGTCAAGATTGGTTCTGTGAACCGTAGAAGGTATTGGACCTTGTCCCACCATGCATCATCAAGAATGATGGAATTGATTTTTTGCCCTCTATCAGAAGTGGAAGTCCTCCATGATTCCCAAAGAGGGTCAATGACCATTGCTTGTAATGGCTTGTCTCACCTCCACAAGTCTCTTTATGACAAGAGTGTGGGAGGCCAAACGAGTTTTAGCAACCTACAAGTTTCAAAAATTCAAATCTCAAATGAGAAATCATATATAAATTTGTAATTAAAAATAAGAATTTTCAATACAAATAATATCAATTTAAAAAAAGTACCTTCGGTAGCTCCAACTTTGCAATACCTCTATATATGGCTTAGGACATTGAATGATTGGTTATGAACATTTGGATTTCCTTTGTTGCTACATATATTTCATTAATCTATTCAATCTCACCAATCTTGGCAAGCATAAGGTTCAATGAATGTACTGCACATGGCGTCTAAAAGATGTGACCATATTGACCCTCCACAATCAAACCTGCAACTTTACAAACCTGTGCGTTGTCCGTAATGACTTGGACAACATTATGTGGCCCCACAGTTTCTATTGCATCAATAAGAATTGTGGATATGAAAGATGTATTTTTCTCTATTTCACTGCAATCAACAACCTTCAAAAACATTGCCCCTTGGGTGCATACTGCAACAACATTAATTAATGGACGGTTTCTTTGGTCTCTCCATCTATCAGAAATGATGGACACCCTTGTTTCTGCTCATGTATCCCAAATTGCTTGTCGCTGTCTATCCATAGATTGTCTCTTTGATGCCAACAAAGTAGTGCGGACCTTTTCATATCCAGGGCTTTTGTACTCTTTTGGCGTTTCATTAATTGCCTTAATCATTTGTTGCGAATAAGGGGAACGAATCAAATTGAATGCTAGCCCATTTGGATAGATGCAACGAGCTACATGTTCATTGACTATGTCTCTACCTTGATTATTGAAAGCTGCTGCAAGAAGGCCTAGAGTGAGCCTTTTATTAGTTGTGGTAGTATGTCTAGATGGCAATGGAGGCCTAGTTGTAGAGCTTTGCACATGGTGTTTTCCTTCCCTTAGCATGGTTCCTATCAACAACTTCTTGCAAAGATGCATAGAATTTCATTTTTCCAGGACCCAAACATTTGCCAGGTTTTCCATTTGCATCTTTTGGCCTGGTGCATACTTACACCCCTGTGTTCATTGCACTTCCATTTAAATGAAACACCTCCGAGATTTTTTCCAATAATCTCGACATATTGCCATAGAGGAGATTTTGGGTCTGTTTTGATGATTTTCTCTTCACTTTGCTCATGCTGTGATGGTTCCATAATGGTCTGTAGGTTACGTTACTTAGTACTGCATATAAAATTCAAATTATAATATATTAAAATTTAATAATTATCAATGCAGAATTAAATAATAGGAAAACCCATGGCCAAGTGGAATAACAAAAACTAAAATAAGACAACATTAATTTTAGAATGGCAACAGTGCCGACTTGCTAAGGACAACAACTACAAGAAAGAAAGGTTATAATAAAGGGGAAATGTTGGGAATGGAAAAAATTCAAACATAAACTATTAAACTTATATGATTATATCATATAATCATACCTTATCCAATTAATTAAGTGGAAAATGAAATTACATATGGGATTAAAAAAGGGGATTTGATTGAAAAAGATATTGAGAGGTGATTTATGGGATAAGGGCATATTGGCTTGCATCTTATTAAGTTATAAACTAAGTCACCGGATTCGTCCTAAACCCCCTGCGAATCCCGAATCCGGCGAATCCGACACGATTCGGTCCGGATTCGTGTCCAAATCACAAGACACGTCGTGTCCGTTTCGGACACAACGTGTCCGAGCGCGTGTTGCGATTTTAGGACACGTTTCCGGTTTCTAGGACTCGCTAAGCTTAGCGCAGGAATGAAAAGGGCGTGTTTGCTCATTAAAATTGTCATTTGGCAAGTGATTTGTGTTGTTGGCAAGTGATTTGTGTTGTTGGAGCAAGGAGTAAAGCATTTTGGCAGCTTCATGATCAAGTCTAGGCCCTAGTATTGATATGCTATTAATGGTAATGTTAAATTCTTAAAGTAAAAGTGATATTCTCCTTAATCTTCATTTTCATCCTTTTACTGAAATTTTTAACATTACCATGAAATGACTTAGGATGTTTGAGAGTGGTTCCGGCCTCATTGGATTTCATATGGAGAAAGTAGAATTTTAGATTTCATTCAAAATCCAGCAGACTTATCAGTTTTTCAGGATTTTAGGATTGGGGGATTGAAATGTTTCC